>JAMQGT020000648.1:0-68736 GCA_024447675.2 Pterophyllum scalare | reverse complement strand
CCAGTGATGCTGATGTTCCACCAGTTTACAGTTCACAGCAGGCTTGAACCTTGGTGGTTCCTGGGTTGTTCCTGAACATCCTTACTAATTTCCTCTTACCTGACAGTTTGGGTCTTTTTCAAGGCCATCGCAAAGTGTTGAAGAACTTGTACTTATGTACAATTATTTGAAATTATTTAGAAGAGACCTTCATGACTCATCTTTTTCAAGTTCTCCTTCTTAGAGCTTCACTGAGTTCCTTGGACTTTCCTGTTGTTTTGAGTATTGGTCAATCCAATGAGTGCTGTCAAACAAATCATTTTTATGCTGGCAAAGAAAAACAGTGATGAAATTGCTGAAGGGCAAAATAACATAGGCACATTTTTGCAAACCTATGCTGGTCTGTCTGAAAGTGATTGCAAACAATTGTTTGGAGACATGTGGACCCCACCAGGCAACCTGTACAATTACCTTGAAAGTGGTTACCCAGAGATTGAGGGTGTTATTCACTCAATCTCTTGGTGACCAAGTTGGATGAACTATTTGCAATTGGTCAGTGAATGTGAAAAAATTCAATGCAATCATCGGGCAACCACTGGTTATATGTTATTTTATTCTGGTTTGGCCAAGTCATTAACCTTCCCATTGTTGATGTGCATATACTGCAGATGGAAATAACGATATTCTTTTGACTGTAATGGTCATGACTGAAAGTTTTAGAAATATTGGGCTGGTCATTTCTCCCTTTGTGTATGTCACGTAATAGCCTCCAGCCATGCTGTGAAAGTATAATTATAATAATAAGTGCTTTGAGTTCAAAGTGAAGATGAGCACGTTAATTTATTCTCACTGAATACAAGTTAGGTAAAGTCATCATGTTCACAGTTTCGGGACAAGATGGTTGCCTAGTTTCTTGGAATCATAAAAAGTGATCCGAAGGAGACATTTTATTTCCCTGAAAAATGTTCCTGAGAGGAAACATACATGTATTTTTCATAGGAAAATGGCTTAAATTCAGGAAACTACTAAAATTAGGATTTATCTCTTAGAGTTTATTGAAGTCTTTAGCAACTTTTGAATCAGTGTCCTTTAAGCAAAATACAAAAATTAAAACCCATAGGCACAAAGTCAGGCACTCACAGAAGTCATCCTCTGAGGATCATGAATATAACAGTGTAAAATTTGTGGCACTCTGTCAGAAGGACTTTCACTTAAAATTTAAATTACCCTTCTGTATATGATTTAATGTGTCCCCAGGGGGCCAAAAATGTCTGTATAAAATGACAATTAAAGCAGTTTTTCAGTCTGAATCAAAGTGAGGGAAGAGCCAGCTGACAAGAAGAGACGCATAGTTAAAAGATGCAAATGCATCAATCTTTTTTTTCTTTCCAGTTTCACCAAACCAAAGTCATTCCTTGACATTTTCAGCCCACAGTCATAAAGCTTTCCAAGGAAAGATAATCATCTAACTGTACTCATATATCAGTACTGTGCAGTGTTAGAAAAACATATGGGAATGCCAAAAAATTGCTTGGGGAGGATTCTGAGGAGATTCAGTCCATCTAGCTACTCCCAGCTCTTCAGCCCTGGCAAAATGCTAAACAGTGATGTCAGTGCATTCCTTGGGCTTCAGGGACATTCTCCAGGCAGCACCAGTGAGCTTAAAAGGACTTTTCACAGCACTAAAGCCCTGCAAACCAAGTTCACATGTTTTGGGTTAACTTTACACAACATGAGATTGAATGCTGACACTGAGTGAAGGCTTCATTTTAGGTCCTCGGAAAGATGAGTTCAGAACTGCGTGGGTGCCTAACCAACTCGTGACTTAAGTTTTTAGGGGCAAATTCAAATGCAAGATCTGGACAGGCCGCACGCTCTGTTTGGAAAAGGATGGACAGTTAGAGGTATGTTGCTACAGGTCACATTCTTTCCGGGAAAGTGAAGCACCTCCAAGACAGTGAGGCTGTTTCATTGCCATGTCTGGTTAATGCTGCTGCTCTGCTCTGGCTCACCCTCACTTAGGCCCCAGTGACTCCATACACAGCTGACTCAAACACAAACACAGAGCGAGACACACACATGCAACAACATTTGGGCAATACTTCCACTAACTCAGTGACCTCCTTTTTACTGTACAGTTGATATTCTCCCTCACATACTCACACAGGCACACTTACTGACCCCTGGCAGCTGATTCTGTAGCCCCTTCCCAGAATTTAGTGATGAAAACAGCTGTGGTGCTGATCTCAGTCCAGACTCAAGTCTGACCAGAATTCCTTTGAATCATAGCTGAACCATTTTGATTCAATGGAAATCCCATTATCGTAGCTTAGTGTCAGTGCTGATGATAGATGAACAATTAAATAAACAATCATTGGCTGCTTCTTGAGCACACAACATGTTGCATTAATAAGAATGAAAGCTTGAACTGAATTGACTAAACTTCCTGTCAAAGGATCCCTGCTTGTTTTTGCCTTGCAGTCATAGTGAAAGTGAAGGTAGTGTACTGGAATGATTTAGATTTAACTTTCAGCCTCACTGCACTCCTGTTACCCCACCCCCCACCCCCACCCGCAAACAAAAAGCCTGTCTCCCAGAGTCTCCCAGACAACCACAGGACAACAAAATGAGTTCCTGGAAAGCTCATAGCAAATGTGTCTTGTCACACAGCATGGCACAGTCTACTACACATCTGTGCCACATCATTGCTGCTGGTTATTTATTTTTTTTCCCCCAAAGTATTCTTTCTGCTGATGGAGAAACAGTCAAACAGCAAGCAGGGAAAAACTGGTATGATGACCTCAAGTCTGGTACTTAACTTTTATACGACATAAAAACCATCCATACAGAGCCAAACTTTAGGCAGCTGATGTTCTACATTCTAGTAAACTTGTTGCTAAACTGGATGTCGGTGTCTTTAATAATGTATGGAGCAACTGGAAATTTTCTTGCAGTTGTATCCAGGACTCATGCTGCAGAGTGATTTATTACAATCTACAAAAGGAGAAACTATAGCAAGGTGTGAGCCAGAAAAGGCACACCTTTCTTGGACTGCTGATTAATGATTTGGGCTACAGCAACCAAGGAGGTGAGTGAGGCTTCCCCTGAGATGTGGACTGTGGCTCAGGTAAAAAAATGTAAACAATTTGGTATTTAAGATGATGAGAAAAAAAAGAATAACAGACCAGAAGCAAATGAAGGAAGCAGGTGGAGGACAAGGACCACCTGGTGTGTCACCCCAAGATATGAGACTCACTGCAATTGCTGGACAAACATAAGCAGGACATGAGGTTGAAAATGAAAGAAATGACATTTAGTTAAGATGCAAGCCCTTTTTTGTTATGAATATCTATAGCCTATTAATTTATAACCTAGCTGTGACTGCCGTTGTGAACGACATGTTCCGACATGTTCCGATTCTTCTTCTGCTATCACATGATGTGAAAACACTGACTGACTGATGGAGATAGTGTTAATTATTTGTGGCATACATTAAACAAGGTGCTGGAAACATTCCTGCACACCTGAGATGTGACTCTCTTGTTCCATTGCATCCCTAGGTGGTGGTGACTGTGGAGGCCATTTGAGTACAGTGAAGTCACTGTCATGTTCAAGAAACCAGCTAGGGATGATTTCTGCTTTGTGACCTGGCACGTTATCCCACTTGAAGCAGCCATCAGAAGGTGGTTGCACTGCGGTCATAAAGGGATGGACAATACTCAACAATACTCAGGTAGGCCGTTGCATTTAGACAATGTGCAGTTGGTACTGAGGGGCCCAATGTGTGCCAGTAAAATAAAAGACAGGATGGATCTATGCTTTCATGTTGTTTATGTCAAATTCTGTCCCACCATCCAAAAATGTTGCAGCAGAAACTGAGACTTTTTCTAGTCTTCTGTTGTCCAATTTTGGTGAGCCTGTGTGAATTAGTTTCTTGTTTGTAGCTGAAAGGAGTGAAGCCCAGTGTGGTCTTCAGCTGCTGTAGCCCACCTGAATAGTTGTCTGAGTTGCCTTATTATCAACTTGATGTAGTCCTGCCATTCTCCTCTGACTTTTGCCATCAGCAAGGTGTTTCACCTGGAGAACTGCCTCTCACTGTAAAAATAGATGGATGGATGGATGGATGGATGGATGGATGGATGGATGGATGGATGGATGGATGGACCATTCTCCTCAAACCCTAGAAATGTGAAAATCCTGGTCGATATGCAGTTTATAAAATACTCAGACCAGCCTGCCTGGCACCAACAACCGTGTCACATTCAAAGTAGCTTAAATCACCTTTCTTCCCCATTCTGGTGCTTGATTTGAACTTCAGCAGGTTCATTCTGACCATGTCTACATGCCTAAAAGCATTGAGGTGCTGCCATGTGATTGGCTGAATAGATATTTGTATATATGAGCAGTTGAACAGGTGTATCTAACAAAGTGACCAGAAAGTGTAGAAGATTTAAAAAAAAATTTTTTTTTAAAAATATTGTATAGGTCAGGTTTTGCTGAGCTAAGTTAACAGCTTCATATTAAAAGTAAACAGAAGCTTTTCCTAGACTGCTGAATAATGTCAAATCCACCGTGGGAGAACAAAATCAACGCCTCTATGAAAGTGCTGAGCGACTAATACAGCAAAATAAAATATGATTTGAGACAAGTCAGTCCTCGTTTGACAGTGTGATTTTGGAGATAATGATCCTCCACAGAGATAAGTAACCTCTCACTGCTCTGCTTTGTTTTTTTTTGTACAGCTCAGTTGTCTTGTTATCAGCTGTATTGATGAGTACAGCTGCCATCACCTGAGATGAACCTTACTGGGACTTTTCTGTGGTCTGTTTCCACAAGCTGTCTAAAGCGACTGAGTGGTTTTCGAATACACTCATCTGTTCGCTTGTTCTCTTCCTCTCGCCGTCTCCTTCTGCTCTTGCGTGCCGTCCCTAAATGACTCTGTCTTCCTCTCTTATGTCTCCATCTGCTACCCTGTCTAGTGGTGTTTATTCACCTCTTCCTCTCTCTCTCTCTTCTGCCATCCCCATCTGTTTGCTTAGCCCTTTTGGTATTTGAAGGATTTCTTGCCTGAGTGTTCATCCTGTTTGCTCCATTTCACCATAATGTGTTAATGTACTCCTCTGTAGAACCAAATTTTATGTATACCTGTCCCTTTAAAAATGATTTCAGATGCCTGCAGGTCTGTTTGCTTACTTATTTATGGGACAGAGGGCCCAGGCCTTGTAGTTTGATTGAGGTTGGGAATGCATACAACCGGAGATATTTTACAGATGCAATTACAAAACCTGCATAATTGATGAGTATATGATGGTTGACTCCACCTCTAAGAACCACCCAAATTAACCCCTGAGCCTGTGAAACCACACAGGAACCTATTTTTTTTAAGTGCTATCGAGCACAAACACAGGTCTGTTTAAACATAGGCTTCCTCTGAAACCAAATACTTAGAAAACAGCTGACTGCATTGTGTGAAGGCATTCACTTTCAGAGGATTCTCGAACAGAGGGATGAATATTTTGCCTTAGATACCCGCTGTTCTCACCGCAGAAGGTGACCACAGGGCTGCAGCAGGTTGTAAAGTAGTGTAAATGAGCAAATGGGCTTTGGGCCTTGAGTGTCTGAAAGTCTGTGACTGATCTCTTACACAACATTGTCTTATAGAAAGCAACACAGCAATGACAAAATACATCCACTTAAGACTGAACAGCTGAGGGACAGCACTCAAAATGACTCCTGTTGTGATATACCGGCATTGCCGTGGTGCCAAACGTTCCTTTGCTGGTTCCTGGAAGCGGACAGCATAGTAGTGGGCCCAGAGCCAGCATGGCAGCCGTACAGCATCAGCAACCAAGGCAACAGATTCCCTGAACAGATTTAGCTCTCTGCTCAGAGGCACTGAAAGAGAGAGTTTGGCTCGGTTCTAAGTATTAGTTGCAAATACCTTTGATTTTTCGGTGCCCGGTTTGGAGTAAAAGCCTCTCTGTTAGAGACGCCTGGGAGAAGTTCCCATTTTAGCTGATGAATACCTGGTCATACATAAGCAAACACGACTCCTGACAATAGCGTGCTGGTGAAGGGCTGCACATTTATGTATTTCAGCTGTCCAAAAAGCAGCACTGCACATATTTAAAGTGATTGCTGTATATGAAAAATAAAAAAAAATAAGTTTTTCATTTGTATACAGTTTGTTGCAAAGTCTGTATAAATGCAAACTGCGGCGAGCCTCCTTTTCATAGAAGACCAACCACAGTCAAATGATCAACCCAACTTCCCTTCTCAAAGGGCAAATTGTTTAGTAATACACTCACCCACAGCACACAAGTTCTGTAATCCAAATGACAGAAAAGGTTGCTCGATCGTGCTATCTTGTGATTTTGCAGTCATATCGAGAATGCACCATTGTGTGTCAGTGCCTTCCACAACACATTTGGCCATTACAAAAATGATTCATGCAACTGCTTTCTCGTATGTTGGTGCTAAGGTTTAGGTTTGGTTAGGTGTGGTACTAACTGAAAACATTCAGCTGAGGTTACATAGTCATAGTTAAAAGAAACCAGCTTTGACTTTTGGTGGGAAATGGGGCATCTCAAATGTCACAGCCACTGACTTACCTTCCTCCTGGCTTCAGAACCTCTAACTGAAGGTGTAGCCATTGTCATGTCATTGGTTTTATGTTTCCGCTGTTGGGGGATGGTTTTCTAGAAACTAAATATTGGTGTATCAGTGCAATGGTGATACTATTTTAAAATGTGCAACGTGTGGTATGCTTGATTGTTGGACAAAATTTAAATCAATTATTAACGGCTGTATAATGTCTTTCCTCATGGAACAATGGAACATGCTGGGAATGCCAGGACTTCAGAACTCTTACAGGATTTTAAATGCTGTCAGTATGGGAAGCACCACGCTACACTTTGTGAAGTTTGCAGATGAGAAAAAGGTCTGTGAGAGCTTCGTCTTTGCTTTGTGTTTTAAGACCAGAGGAACCTTTTCATAGTTAGTTGAAATCCATCATTTTTGCATGTCTGCACTGCAGTAACAAGAAGCTATCAAAGTTCTTAGAACCATTTTGGGGTCTTTTATTTAATCCTGTCTCAGGATAGATCCTCTCCAACAGTGACTGCCTTGTCATTGTGTGGTGCACCACCAGCAACCGTCAGATAAAAAACAACCTGTAATCATTACCAGAGGCATTATACAACAAGTTTACAGATAGCTCTAAAAGTGGACCTACTGTCAAATGTATTCTGTGGCAGCTATAAACACTGCAAAATTTTTCCAAAAAACACGAAAAAGCATCCAAGAGACTAGTGGTGTGGCGGTTGAATGATCAACACAAAGGAATTCACTGACTCAGAACAAATACATGTGCTGAGCAGATCTGTGGGCTGAAAAATATCAATAAAAAAACCCCAGAAATGATCAGGCATTCTGGGCCAATGGGTTACAGAGCCAGATCGGTTCATGTAAGGTCAGCGTCAAAGCAGTAATTCTAGCCTTAATCCCACCAGATCTGTGCTTCAGTTCAGAGCTTCAAAATCTAATCACTCCTAATAGAGCAGTATTGGATTCTCAGTACTCCACTCCCTCTGTATCCCTCTCGCATTCTTAGTCACCTCATATGTCTCCCTCTTTTATCCTCCCCATCCCCCACCTGCTTTAAGTTCCCCACCTCTGCCCCTTGTTTTTTTTCCTCTCCCATATCTCACAGTCCTTGGTGGGTGTGGAGTCCTTCTTCTAGCTTTGCCTTTATCAGAGTTTTTCAGACAGCCAGTCAGTCAGCAAATCAGTTACTCTATCACTAAAGACACAATCAAGCGTCCCAGCATACCACTGAATCATCCAGCCGTGCAATCAGCCACTCAGCCAGCAGGTAAGGAAGTTAGGCCACACGTCAGCATGAACATAGATCTTAAGAAACATCTTGTTTTTGTTTTGAGGCATCCTCATCTGGCTTGATGCCACCATGAGGAAGGAATATTCTACAGCACAGGGTTGCTGCCCCATGCCCAGTACATGTGGACCTAAATGATGCCAGTGTTTTAAAAAAGTATCAAATCTGAGTCCAGTAAGATGCGGGAGTCACTACTGAGCACGATTTGAAGGCAGGGCATCCTTTTCTGACACATGGTCACAGGAGCACATGGTGTGAGAAGAACATAAGAATATTTGCCCCAATAATCATATTTAAAATTATATTAACTGTAAATAAAAATGTTTTTTTTAATGTTTGTTTTATGAAGTTTTTTTTAAATTTAGCATTTAGGATTTAGTTTTTCTTTTCATGGACAACGTTGTGCGATAAGGAGTATTAAATTCTGCATCACAATGTTTTGTGGTATTTTTGCCAGCAACTCCCCATAACTACGTTCATCACTCGGACGAAGAGATCAGTTACACCTATGCCTTTAGCGGAAATAGCCGAGGGTGAAGATAATGCACCACCTGATGTAGCGCCTGATGAAGTGGTGCCTTCAGAAGAGCTGTAATGCTCTTCTTGGCTATGCAGTACTGTACATTCATCTCATCGTCATCACCTTCATCGCCATCAGTACTGCACAGCTACATAATTCATCATCTTCATCATTCAAGTTGTAGTATACTTCACTGGTGTGTACCCATATAGAATTATATATGTAGTTAAAATTACAGTTTAAGAGTTTAAGAGTGTAGAAAGTGTATGCGTATGCATATCCAGTGTTAATGAAGGGTTTATAAAGCCTTAAAATATATATAAATAAAATAAATATAACTTAATGGATTTTCACCTCAGAATAAGTGGAAGAGAATGGATGGATGGATGGATGGATGGATGGATGGATGGATTTTCACCTATCGTAGGGGTCTCTGGAACATAGGTGAGGGATCACTGTATTTCTTGGGGGAGACATACAGGGTTAGGGTACCTTAGGTGAGGTAACGTAAACCTAGTCCTAACCCCCTAACCCTACCCTAATCCTCAAAAAAAGGCATACCACCACCCTGTCTTTCATTTGATAGGCATGGCAAGGTTGACATGCTGGCTGCTCTACAGATAGGACTGCACTGAGAATGGGATGACAAAAAGTAATCACATGTGCTTGTATGCGTTCAAATCCCAAATTGCACAAAGTCTGTGCAAAGAAAGCAAGAAGAGAGGATGAACCAGTGGTGGAATATCTCAAAAACATGAGGAGAAGAGGAAGAAAACCAAGGGCTCCCATTCCGAATCTGGATGTTCGCTTGGACAGCACATCACAGTGCCCAACTATATGTGACAACCAGTGAAGCTGGACTCCTGGGTGCACAGGAACACTGAAAGATGTGTATAAAGTGTAATGCTCACCTCTGTTTTACAGCACAGAAGAATCGTTTTGTGAAGTTTCACACAGGGTGACAGCAACTTGTCTCACAACGTGAGAATCAATATGAAACTACACTGAGCAATACGAACCTAAGCCTGTATCAAGTTGTGTAAATGTCTCAAGTATTTTTAATTCATTTGTTGACATTTGTGGAAGCTTTTCTGATGTTTTTGTTGCGCTCTAACAGTTGTCTTATGATCTATGAATTAATAATTTTCTCTTTTGTTTTGTACCATCGTTGCACAACGTTGTCCCTAGGCAACAAAACTACCCTGGACTGGGGGTATTTGAAGTATAAAAACATTTGTTTTGGCAATAAAATGGCCCAAAGTGAATCAGTAAATGATGCTGAATAATTTCCAGTATGTACCATCAAAATGTGTGCAGTAGTGGGAATATATTTGTTTTAAAAAACAAACAACAGTTAGCCACACTGTTAGATTGATACAGTATATTCCATCATTATTATGAATAGAAGCTACCAAGTGAATACAGGCCCTCAGAATACTGTTTTCTGAACAAACTGGGTATCAGGAGATTTTTGTGTTTCAAAGTCTGACAACAAAATAATTTGAGAGCTACCAGGTGCTATTATGCTCATTTCCAGTTCCATATTTTTGTCCTTGGGCTCTTATGATTGGATTAGGGCAGTAATTCACAGTTCAAAATAGTCCTTATTTATTTTATACCGGACCTTGGTCTAGCCTTTCCATTCATTCACTGCTGGAAATAAGCTGGTTTAGCCCCTTTCTGTCGAAGGCACCCCCTTCCCTTTAAGCCAGCTGACTGGCTTTCTGTTGGTAGGCGAACTTTCTTCCGCTTCTGCCATTAACAGGAGGTTTGAACAGCAGGTGGGTGGGGCTTATTGTGCTCACAGCCAGAGCTGTGGGCCAGACAAGACAACACTGAAGATATCCTCAGTGTTTGACATGCAGAACTAGTAAGACATTATTTGAAACTGAACTCAGAGCCAAAAGCTCAGGCTTCGGAGTCGCCTGAAGCCTGAAGCTTTTGGCTCACAGAGATTACTTCTACATACGCTGACCTCATTAATTGAAATGCTTACTATGAGCATTCACCAGTATGATCCCAGGAATACACTGGGTGCATGTCTGTGATGTGGTTTTGTTCCATCCTTCACACACCCTAAAATCACATGAGGAGTGTTCGGTCAGCATGAGGTCTCTTATTTGGAAAGTTTACCCTGTTCTCCAGGGTATTCGTGCGTCTGATTTCCTGCCCTCCTCATCTGTTCTGTGCAGCTTGACGTTACTTCTTCAGAAAATTGAGTCATTTTGAGCCAAGGGGAGAGACACACTCTTGGAGTAACAGCATACATGTGACAGTAAATAAGTGAATGGATAATAGGCTCACTTCAAGTTATTAATGCTTGCCTTGTTTCCAGTGAGTTTTAAAATAGTTGTTGAAACACAGGCTTTGAACATAAAAAAACCCATCCCGACCAAACATCAGTGATGTTTGGGATGTTAAAGGAAAGGAACCACACTAGGAACTAACCTCCAAAATAAAGCAGGGCTTTAAAGAGGGAGCAAGAATAATAAAGTCACAATTACAGCAATGACCTGCAGACAAAAGAACAAAGAAGAAACAGAAAAAAATGGAATTATATATATCCATAAATCAAAAACACAAAGAAAGTGATAAATTAAGAATTATAAAGAGAAACCAGAGGGAGGGATGAAGGTCCATGGCACTCGCATGCAGTTTTGCAAGATTTCTACACATTCAAAATACATCATTCATGCGTGTTTGGGATGACACTGAGCTGCTAAACTGCAGGAGTTCATAAGTGAATTAAATTGAATACATTTATACTTAGAATGACACACTTTCATAGAAGCTGCTTTCCCAAACAAAAACAAAAACAAACAAAAGAAGAAGACTAAATCATGCAGTGCCTCAGCAAGTATTAGGTTCAGGCATCTGACTAGGATGCCTCCTGGGAACCTCTTGGGTGAGGTGTTCTGGGCATGTCCTACCAGGAGCAGCCCCTGTGGTAGACTCAGGATGCACTGGAGAGATTATATCTTTCGGCTGGAGTGGGAACGCCTCGGTGTTCCACCACATAAGCTGGAGGAGGTGGCTGGGGAGAGGGAGGTCTGGGTTTCTCTGCTTAGGTTCTCTGCTGCCCCACAACCTGGCCCCGGATAAGCGGAAGAAAGGGGGGGGGACCTCCAACTTCCTCCAATCTGCCAGGTAAAAAAAAGTCCCACATGTCGAGATGTGACCCAAGTAAGTCTCTTCGTATTCGTCCCATGCAGTAATTCAGTCATTCAATCTTCCAGCCAGTTTGACACTGCCTGATTGGCTAAGTATACTCTTTTTGCTTCCAACAAGTAAATGTGTTAGCTAACAATTCATCCAATCAGGCCACAAGTCCACACAGACCCTAATAGTGTTGTAACACTTGGTCTCTGTCTTTCCCTGCATGGGCCACTTGACAGCAGGCTTCTGGAAACCTGTCAGAACACAACAGGCACACACTCATAACTGAGCCACAGCTGTTTGTCTTGGACAAAAGCAGAGGAGAAGGGAGATGGAGATGCTTTCCACCTCCCCTAAGCCCGTGATTCAGATAGAGGGCCAAAGTGGAAGGATGAGGTATTGTCTCGTGGTCAGAGAATGAACTCATTTTCCCCACATGAAAACAGTCACAGAGAGAAAGACCAGGGGGCTGGGGGACTGTGGGGGTGTAGGGAAAGAGAAGAGATGGATGTAGGATGATGTGGCACATGGGGCTAGACGCGGTTTTTCAGACAGACTTAAAAAAAAACCACTAGCAGTGACGGAAACGATGTGTTGCTACTTGGTCTCAAAACCACAAAAATTCTGCCTACAAAGGCTTGGCACATACGAGACATCAGTGACTCCGGCTTAAAAATATGTCAGGCAGGAGTGGCTGCAAACAGCTGTGCAACTTGTTATTTTCTGCTTGGGACAGAGTCAGACACACTTTGAGTAGCAGCTCTTTCAAAGAGTGCAGCGATGACTCTTAGCTTTTTGCACCAAAGAGCTTATTATTAGAACACTTCAGGCTTAATCCTCAGAGTATCAAAAGATAGAAAATTACACTTAATGATGAGCCGTCTGTGCTGCTAAAACAGCAGGAAGAGAAGACACTAGTGAAATGAATCAGCAATACACTACAGATAGAAATTCAACGATTTCTTGCAACAGTTTTGGACGGCAGTGTGAAATCAGCAGCTGTACAGGACATGTTTCCTGTGCTGCTCTTGCCGTCTGTTTGCATATAGGCCTGTACAGGAAGAGAAGAAGAAGACAGAGGACACTGTCCAGGACAGCAGGGTATGTTTGGTGACCTTCCGTGCGATGAAGGAAGCCCAGACAGCAAGTCTGAGTTGTTTTGATCCTCTTTTAGTTTAGAGGGAAGAGCAGGTCAGTGGAAGCACTGTATGGTTTGGATTTCTGTTTTTGTTGTCTGCAGAGGAGCACAGGATGGATGCTCTCTCACAACAGTGCAGTGGCAAAGTGCTCAAAACCTGTTAACACTTTAAACTCAGTCAAAAAGTTTAATTTTCAGCATATATATATATATATATATATACACACACACACACACCATAATGCACCAGCTAATGCATACATGCATCCTTCAGCTGGACTCCAAGCAGACTTGAAAAAGGTATAATAGAATGAGGACTCATCTATCTGTGGTGTCCACAACATCTGCAAGCACAATCCTAGCTATGCTATAGTCCTTCTTGCAGCTGCAGGCTTGGTTTCAAGTCTGCCCCAGGCAGCTTTGCATGTCACTCTGTCCCTTTCTCTCTGTATGTTCCTGTTTATCACCACTGCTCTGTCCAATAAAATCAATTAAGAAGAAACCAAGGGAGACCAGTTAGAGGAAGGAAACTACTTCAGCCCAGAAACCCAGGGAATGGACGTTAAACCAATGAAGTCCACATTTGAGATTAATTTGATATCCTTCCACCACAATCTGGGTACATTATCAAAAGAATGGCGGCTGTGAGTCTAAAATTTAAAGCGTATATAGCTGTGTTTACGCAGCAATATATGCTGTGTTTGCTTAATGCATATTATTAAACAGCTTTGGTTGAATATTTTTCTTTAATTCAGAAGACATTAAGGAAGGGTTCATAATAGCGTGTGATAGAGTCCCACAACAGTCTTTTTAAGAAATGCACAGATTTAACTAATAATGTAAGTCATAGTGTGGCAGGACCAGCACCACAAAAACGTAATCATCCAAACAGAATCTTCCATTTCTCATTTTTTTCATTTACAGCTGTGCTTTTCCTGCTATGATAAATGTACTTTGTAAGAAAGAATGACTAGAATTTCTATTTGTATCATTGCTGTGTATGTGATGTGCTCTGGTGAGTGATGATGGAGAGAAAAAACTGCTGTCAACCAACTTAATACCATGAGCAATGCCACAAAGAAAAACACTTGCTGAAACATAACAGTGCTGGTTTAAAATGAGTTTTTACTTCTTAAATACTGGTGTGCTGGTAGTTGTGAATGTGATCTCTTTGTGTTAGTTCAACATTATACAAATCTATTAATATATATATGTCTGGTTAAACATGAAGTTTCAGATATGATAGCCAGATTTATACCAGAAGCTTGTTCATGGCTACCAAAGGTGTCTGGTTGAAATGCAACTTGCTAAGGGACATTTAACCCCCCCCCAACAAAAAGGAAAATAAAAGAAAAGTCAAAGTTGTGCACCCAATTCTTGTTTTTTAAAGTCATTAAAAATATATGCTGTTCCACCACGGCGTAAGAACAGTAAAAATAAATTATGCATGGAAACACATGGAAGCACATCTACCACATATAATCAAATCTTGCACACAGATTCATCACTACAAAAAAACCCAAAATCAGTCCAAATTCAGAATGAATCAAAGATGGATTTGGATCGTTTGTGTATAACATAGATTAGTGAGGCAGGTCCAAATGCTATTAATACACTGGCACTGACAGAAGAGGGGAACCTCTGGCTCCTATTAGCTGGCTAGTGATAGTCTGTGCTAATCCCAGGTAATCCTGTCTGTTCAGCCCTGACCTCTATTCTGCTGTTGAAACAGGAATACATGCATGCATTTGTCTCACAATTCCCCCATTTGAACATCATAAATATAAAACTGGATACTAAAAGAAGGATGATACCACTACGGTTGGCTTTGCTACTCAGTTGTTTTATGTTTTTTTATGTGTGAATGCACGAATGAATTTTGAAGAATTTTGCCAGATAATAAAAGAATGTAAACACAAGCTCCTTATGCCTATCAGCAGTGTTACATCACGAACGAAACGTGACACAGTGACCTTTAGATAATCCAATAACAGTATGCAATCCTTTGTGATCATATTATCATTAATGTTGCAGCCAGATGGCCATGGGTGCCAGGAAGACTGTGAAGGAACAGACTGCTGTGCACTTCTGTGCATGTGATATATTTATGCAGATATAAGTAACCTTTCAGATGTGTTGCTGTTGTCGTTGTTGTTGTTGTTCGGGTGTCTTAATGAGTTTATCCTGTGTTCCAGGAAGTTGCACAGAGTACTATAAACCTATGTGGCACACACATACAACCATAAATACTCTGTTCTTTGTCATCACCTCGACAGCTAGAACAACTCATCCTTTGCTTTGTCTCCTCTCACTGTTCAAGACTCTACAGCTTTACTATATCATCTTAGCACTGGCGTCACTAAACTTGAATTCACAATGTCCTTTACATAACTTAGAGCTGCTGATCTACTGTATACTGTGTTTATTCACTGAGCCCCATATAGATCAACAAGACTTCTTGGTCGTTAGTAACCAGGCTTCGATATTTGTATCAAGGATGCTTAGTTGCCGTTGCATTTCCTGCGTGCCAGTCATGGTGATCTCAAAGTCTGCATAGGTTATGAGGCTGCATCTGGACACAAACTGGGAAATAAAAACTGCATCTTTCAACTCAGTGCTCTGCTTACTTCCTTTAATGATGTCTCTGACAGCCCTCTTGGGTTTAATTTTACTCTGGGAAGGTAAATGTAAAGGTGGAAATGATATCTTCCATATAGATTGCTTTTATCTTACATCCGGGAGACTAAACTATATGATGGCTCAGTTATTAACATTTACCTTATTGCAATGTGTGGGAGTAGACATCCCCACAAATAAATGTGTGATTAAAATTAAACTGACTCTACAGTGGATCTCCATTTTTAAAAATCCACCCTGAATCACGTATTTCCATTTTAGAGGCATTCATATTCATTGTTTCTCTCTGTGTAGCTGAAGGCTCACAGACTTTGATCAATATTTCAGGGTGTGGTTTATGTCAGCTGTAAGGTGCACTCTGTTGTAATTTTCCAGTCCATCTACCAACAGGCAGTCTTGCTGTATGCATGCATTCCTTATGAAAATACATATGGAATTTATCAGCCTGCTGCTTTAAAATGCACAGATAATGAGACACTGTATATGAATATGACGGCTGTGGTAAATCTAAAGTTTTAATAGTTGCGACACATAGACTCATCATGCGCGCGTGGAGTGATGCATGCACGCTCGCATCCAGTGTGTAGAGAGCAATAATGCAGATGGATACTGTGGAGCCACAATTTAACGACTGAGTACAGTAAGTACACCTCCCCCAGCAGGGACCGCCAGGAGCATAAAGGATGTTCAACATGCATTTTAAAACATTAAAAGCTGACTTGCTTCCTCATAATTGCTTCTCTTTTATGAGTGGAGTGCTCTGTGAATAAGGAAATCGCAGTAGCAACATCAGGGACTGGTATATAGTACATCTTAAGGCATGCATGGGGCCTCCATATATCAGCAGTACAACACACTCTAAACTGGTTCATGCATACATACTATTTGTATTTTTTCTAATTATGCTGCTCAGTAACTGCAATGCTATTTACAAAGAATGCTAAAAAATACATAACTGTAATTACGGTCACTTTGAGATCCAGTGCCTCATAATAATCTCCTAAATAGATCATTTACTCTGTACACCAGGAAAATTTAATTCCCTCAAAAAAATTTATGATATCCCATGAGCACTTGGTCTCATGGCATTTCTTGAAATAGTCACAAAATGTGATCTGTTTGTTCTGGTACATAGACAAGAATTGTCCATTTTTGGTTATGAAAGCACCATTTTGAAACTAATGTTGGAATTATGGAAGGGTAGCATGGTGGTGCAGGGCTTAGCACGCTCGCCTCATAGCAAGAAGAGTTCACGTCCACAGCCGGCAGACTTTGCATGTTCTCCCTGTACCTGTTTGGGTTCCCTGGGGATGCTCCAGCTTCCTCCAACAGTCCAAGGACATACGTGTTAGCTGATTCTAAACTGCCCATAGGTATGAATAGTTAATGACTGTCTGTCTCTCTGTATTAGCCCTGTGATTGACTGGTGACCTGCCCAGAGTGTACTTCGCTTCTTGCCCTGTGACAGAAACCCTGAACTGGATAAGTGGAAGATGATGGATGGATGGATGCAACTGTGTTTCCTGTTAGTTTCTCAAGACTGTCCTTTGACAGAATTCTCAAAAGCAACCTAAAAATTGAGCTTTAAAACATGGTAAACATTGCATTTCAAATCAAAACAAGCAATTTTGTTGCCTTGTCCTTACCCAGCAGCGAGTGAAAATGAGAGTGATGTGAGTAAAAACTATAATCTATACACAAAATGTGGATGTAGCCACCTTGGTGTCAGCGATTGACTTGAGCAGTCCCAGTTTCAAAGCTGTGACGTGGTTCCTGTGAAGCCAGAAGTAACTAAATCGATGCTTCAGATGCTAATTGGTGCTAATGAACAAACTTTTAAAAAGGCACTATTAAAATAGTAGAATTTCACTAAGCTGTGATTTGTAATTTGTATTAGCTTCCATTTGTCAACTAAAGTTGCCATTTTAAGCCTTCATTTGATTTAAACAATTGAATTTTAAAAACAATCCTTACTGTATAATTGTTACAAAGAGCAAATTTATGTATGGAGAGCAAAACTGTTTTCTTTACCAAAAAGTGAGTATGTTTATTTCAGCTGCAAAGTTGGAGTTGACGTGGAGTGACCGGCTTTTGGAACCAGCCTCAACCTGCAGGTTTTGACCACAAAGTCCAGAATATGTTCAAATGTGAAAATGTAAGATCGTGTTGCAGCCATTATTGGTGTAAATATAAAAAGAAAAGAAAAGAAAAGAAAATTGCTGTTGAATACAGCTTTGAGGAAAGCTCTGTTTAGTGAGCTATACTGAGGTGTGGGGTGCCCGCCACAATAGCTGCGCTATAGCTTTTATCTGCTTCCACAGAAAGAAAAGAATTGGAAATGCGTTACTACTCTGCACACCGATCAGTGAGGGATTATTTAGTTAAGAATCAGAGACTTAAATATCTGCATCATGTGGAGGAAAATCAATACCAGCAGCCATGTCAGATATTTAATCTTTGAACTCTACTTGTCATGCTCTCTCTCGCTCCTCACACACACACAAACACACACACACACAGTAAATTAATATTAACCCCACTAGACCTGCCCTGGGAAATATTGTCATGATGTGCTTTCCCTCACCACAATATCAGGGTTCATGTCAGGTCCCAGGCTTAAGCTACTGAGGGTAATCCTCCTTAGACGTCGTTTAGATGGGAGTGACAGGAGTGCATTGACTGGTGAAGGCAGGGAATCGGGGGGGGGGTAACAAAAGGCTGTGCACAGAGTGACCAAGATTTTTCCTTCCATATTTATGATCACATGAAACTGAAAGCCATCAAAACACATTTGTAAATGTAAAAACTGTCTGTCACAGGGACTTTTCAGTGTACTTCATGTTTGGTTCTGACAGCTGAATCGGAAATGAGGTCCACACAGTTTTCTTTATAAATGCCACTTCAGAGTGGGAAAAAGTCTAAGCGTCATTTATACATCCTGCTTCTTTTCTGGTTTATTGAAATGCTAAATAAATAAAAATCACACGTCACAGTGCTGTTGGAGGTCATGCTTTCTGCATGCGGATCATGTTTCTCTGGCTGTGTTTTGTCACTTTGCAGACTGTGATCTTTACCCTCTGTTTGATTATCTATCAGCAAGATACTATCTAATACTAATCTTCTAAAGTAAAAATTTGAATGAAACTTGGTGGGGAGGTGGAGGCAGGACAAAAACAGAGTCCTTTAAATGCTAGTGTGACTGGATCACTTATTTTAAAAGCAGTGTATTAACATGGTCATTTGTATGTGCTTTGCAGCCATTTGCCGTGTCTTGACCTTTATTTTTTATTCTTAATTTTAAAAAATGATACATTTTTCAGCATTCTTATCATTTTCAGGCAGACATCCAGTGTGACATTGTTAAGGAGTTTAATGTAAGTGCAGTCTCTGTGCTTCTCTTTCCTCAAGTTCTCATCAAGTCTCCAACTTTTTTGACCTCATGATATTTTCCACTGAGGTCAAGGAAAAGCGGTTAGGAAAAAGACATAGCAGGTAATTTTTTTTTGGAATATTTAGACGGACCATTTGTCTTGTCTCTTTGATAGTTTGCATGTTTGTTTTTGTTTCCCTCTGTTTTTCTTTTCTCTTTCGTCTTGTCCCCAAAATGCCGGTGCTAGATGGCTGCCCCTCTCTGGGCCTGGTTTGGCTCAGGGAGCTCTTCCTGGGCTCTTCCTGTTAAAAGAGAGTTTTTCCTTCACACTGTCACCAAGTGCTTCCTCATAGGGGGGTCATCAGATATTTGGGGGTTCTCTTGCTTGCATTGTAGGAGCTTTACTCTGTTGTTGTGATTTGGAGCTATATAAATAAAAGTGCATTGAATTGAATTTTAACCAAATTTTGATCATGAGTGGCTCAAAATGTGTGTGCCTTGCTCGCAATCAGTCATAATATTCATATCCACAATAATATAATAATATTATAATTGCTGATTCTATCCTGATTCTCTGCCCAGTTTTCTTTACAGGTCTAACATCTAAAAATATTTAAATAAATTCATTTAAATCAAATTATTTAAAATTATTTAATTAATTTAAGAGAAAGTGGTTTACTGTTTTCAAGAGCAACCTCTCCATGGTCTTCACAAAGCTAGAAATTACAGAAGCACATACAGCTGTATCGTCACTGGCTTGTTGAAAAAATGGACACTACATGAAAAATCAGCTGAAAATTAGTTTTCAGCTTAAATCCCAAATTCCACTCATGTGAGTCTTTCACAGTAAAACACCTCTCCACTATTTATCATTTCAGAGTTGGCGTGCAGAGAAAAGAGGCTGCAGACTCTGATAAGCTCAGACTGTTATGCTGTTTAAAACTAATCAAAGTCTGGGACACAGAAACATACATAATAATAAATATGAATAAGTCATGCTGCAGCATAAATACTGTGTCAGAATACATAATAGAAGATGAGAGTAGAGAAAATGTTCATGTGTGACCTTTATTCCAGGATAATATGTAATCTTGGGGGGTGGGGGGTGTTTTAACAAAACTGCACGGCCTCTTTTGTTCAGGCCTCCAGTGTTGATATTGTCTCCCAATAATGCCACAGATCTCATTGGTTCTTTTCTATTGTAGAATATCTTTAATCAGATTTGTGCAGATGGCATTTTGGGTCATTCAGTTACAGTGGGACATGGCTATATATGCATACGAGCTACACATTCACGCACGTAATCACAAATTTTGGGTGAGGTGAGGACATTATATCCTAAGTACATGGAACTCCCTGCAGTTGAAGCAGCCAGCATACAAAATACCTAGACAAAAGACCTAGTGTGGCTATACTATGTATGATTTGAGATGGAGAAATATTAAGTCTATATTCTTGATACAAAAGCACATGTGTGATAAGTGAGATACAAGGCAGACTGAAGGAACACTGTTGCATCTTTTCTCCAAACAGGAATTGTGAAGCATAAAAAAAATAACCTCCCCATCTGCCAGCTGCTTTTGTCCTTTTGCAGTTGCTCTTTGACTCTACAAGACAACACAATCAAAGATGATATGTCGCCTTGTTCTTGTTTGTCTTGTTTGTATGGAATGAGATATGGCGTAACTGATTTATTGGACCGTTTCGATGACTGTCATCCTACATTACCTGTGAGGTGTCAGATTCCACTCGCTGACATGTGGCCATAAAGTGTTTATCTTCTCTGAAAACACAAAGAAGTCACAACCAAGTGATGGATTACAAACATTACTAGTCAAGACTGCGACTCAACCTTATTCAAGAATGAACAAGACAAAAAGTGGCATCTTTATGTCAGCTATCATTAAGCTCAGCTACACATTCAGCAATGCTAGGAACTCACCAAGAACCAGAAGTCCATGGATGTTTTCTGGGCTAAGAATGGGAGACAGCCACGTCCTTTAAAAAGATGTCCCTTTACATCTATGTTTTGCTGAAAAGTGAAACGTTATGGCATGGTTAGTATTTTCAGAATTCAAAGGCAGATGTTTACAGCTAATTTGGAGAACCTCTGACTTCAGTTTTGTGGGTATCATCCTTTTCAGAATCACCTGTGATTACTTTAGGAACAACTAGTAAATTGATGCCAAGATGCTGAACATGTTGCCTGCTCATCATTAAATAGCAACCTCCAGGGCTGAAAAATGAAGCCGACATGAGAGTGTAGTTCAAAAGCAAGTAACTTTCCACAGACTCCGGTTTTGGTCTTTACAGTGTATCACAAAAGTGAGTACACCCCTCGCATTTCTGCAGATATTTAAGTATATCTTTTCATGGGACAACACTGACAAAATGACACTTTGACACAATGAAAAGTAGTCTGTGTGCAGCTTATATAACAGTGTAAATTTATACTCCCCTCAAAATAACTCAATAGACAGCCATTAATGTCTAAACCAGCGGCAACAAAAGTGAGTACACCCCTTAGTGAAAGTTGCTGAAGTGTCAATATTTTGTGTGGCCACCGTTATTTTCCAGAACTGCCTTAACTTTCCTGGGCATGGAGTTTACCAGAGCTTCACAGGTTGCCACTGGAATGGTTTTCCACTCCTCCATGATGACATCACAGAGCTGGCGGATACAAAACAAACTATCCTGAACATCACCATGTTAGCATTGCCATTATAGGTGCTGCCCTTGGCTTCAGAATCCCACAGTTCATCCAAACAACTATCTGAAAAATAACCACAGTGCTGTTCATTGAGCCATGCCAGTGGTGTTTGGTTCATTGTGCTATCACAATGCAAACCATGTCAAAGTTACCAAAATGGAGTACAACCACCTTACGTCTCTCTGTCCAACTGGTTAAAACCAAAATATAGTAAGTTTCAAGATTTCCAATGTGACAAGAATTCACTTGTCAGACAGATGCACTGTGGCTTTTTACCACAGTGTATATCATGAACTTTAAATATCCTCATTTCATTCAATTTTTACTGAAAAAAAAAGAGTATAAAAATTGAATGAATTGAGGAAAAAAAAATTTTGAATCAGCTTTTAGCTGAATGAACCCGGAGGGATTTGATGCCATGCTGCTGCCTTCTAAATAAATCTTTTGTATCTTTTCCCAGAATCAAGGCTCTTCACATTGCCAACAAAATTGCATGAGTTGCTTTGGATAAGAATATGTGCAGAGTGTGTACTTAACCTTTAGTACATGTAACAGAGAGGCATTCTGATGGTACAAAGAACGAATAAATTCATGCTTTTAGGAAAAAAATAAATATAAACTCACCACATGGTTTTAGAAATGCCATTGGCCTTGAAGCATTCAGGCTGCTTCCTCAAGACTTACATTCAAGTCATTTACAACATTTAGTCATTTAGTTTAGCCATTTACAACAGCTAGTTGCTTTGTTTGTTCTCGATGCCAAACCATGTGTTCTAAGGCTTATTATTTAACACTGCAACAAGATAAGAGTTTGTAGTGATCTTGTCATATATTCGATAACCTAGTCACTGCATTTTTTTGCCTGAGCAATAACTATAAAGTTGAATCTGAATCCCTGCCAGTGAACTCCTAGCTCCTAGCTAGTTCCAAGCTCAGATAAATGGGAATGTTTTTGTCAGGAAGGGCATCTGGCATCAGATTTTCCCCAAATTAAACATGCAAATCATTAAAAATGAAATTTCCATAAGAATTACCTGTGCTAAGATGCTGTTGGGAGTGACCAGGAACGGGACATAATTAGGACTTAATATATCAGAGGGACATTTCAGGTTGGGCAGTTTGGAGATAAAAGTATAAGAGGCAAGACTGAGATGGTTTTAGACATGGGCAGAGAAAAGATAGTAGATAGATTGGACAAAGGATGTTAAAAATGGAGCTGTAAGGCAATAGAAGAAGACCACCACAAAGAATATTAATGCACGTAGTGAAGGAGGACATGCAGAGGGTTGTGTGAAAGAGGAGGTTGCTTGAGATAGGGTGATATAGAGGTAGATGATCTGCTATGGCAACCCCTGAAGGGAGCAGCCAAAAGACAAAGAAGGAAAAAAAAGAAATAGAAGAAGAAGATTCTTATGCACTGCCGAGCAAAAGTAAAAAGAACACTTTGAAAACACAACAGATCTCAATGGAATAAAAACAAATGATGCTGGATATCTATACTGATATGGACTTGGTAATGTGTTATGAGTGAAAGGAGCCACATTGTTTAATGGAAATAAAAATGATCAACCTAAAGAGGACATAATTCAAAGGTACCCTGAAAATCAATGTGTGATCACCCTAAAGTTGGAACACACTCTCCCGTCCCCCTACTTGAAGAGGGGAACCACCACCCCAGTCTGCCAATCCAGATGTACTGTACTGTCCTCGAATTCCATTCAATATTGCAGAGGTGTGCCAGCCACAACAGGCCCACTATATCCAGAGCCTTGAGAAACCCAGACTCATATTTCATCCACCCCGTAACCCTGCCACTAAGGAGTTGACTTACTACCTCAGTGACCCCCCCCCCATGATGGGCAAATCATCGCCTTTGCACCCGGACTCTGCTTCCACTACAGAAGGTGTGTCAGTGTGATTAATGAGATCCTCAAAGTATTCCTTCTACTGACCAAATATGTAATCAGTTGAAGTCTGAGTAATTTCCGCAGCATATACAGTGTGGACAGAAATCTGTTTCCTCCTCCTGAGTCATCTGACAGTTTGCCAGAATAGCTTCAAGGCTGACTAAATGTCTTGCTCCATGGACTCACCAGACTCCTCACACTCCCGAGTTTTTGCCTTGGCTACTGCCAGCACTGCACTCCACTTGCCTTGCCGATACCCATCAGCTACCTCCAGAGTCTCACAAGCTTACCATGTTCGATAGGACTTCTTCAACTTGACAGTTTCCCTCACCTTCAGTGTTCACCATCTGGTTTGGGGATTACTGCCACAACAAGCAACAACCACCTTGTGGCCACAGCGGTGGAGGTGTGGAACATGGTCCATTCAGACCCAATGTGCCCTGCCACCTGATCCAACTCACCACCAGGTTGGGATCAGAGTGTCCGAGTGTTCAGAACATACACAGATGTGATGACTTAACTTTACTCTGATGACCGGTATTTTATCACCAATGTGCTTACGGACCCCTTCCAAGATTGCAACCATATCATCGTAAAGGAGTTTGTCTACCCTATTGATTGTAGGAGCTATGTATTCATTGGCAATTTGACCCTGATAGTGTCTCCCAAGGCAAATTGGTTCTAGGTGAAGGGTTAGACCAAGTGCAAACCACAAGACCCTTATGGAGGAAAAAACAATGGACCATGGTATCGTCATGGGGTTGCTGGACCTCACCCTGGAGCCAGGCCTGGGGGAGGGGCTTATTGACAAGTTTTCTGGTGGTTGGGTCTCAGCCTAAAGAGCCTGATTGGACTCAGTCTGAATGAGCCACATGGACCACCCCTTCTGTGGACCCACCACCTGCAGAAGGGCCTTTAGGGGTGGTAGAGGCAGAGGACTCGGTGGCTGATTTTTTTGTCATGGTTTGGAAAGAGGCTGAGCTCTTGCTTGAAGCTGAGAGATACCAGCTAGATATAGCTGGGCTCACCTCAACACACAGCTTGGTTCTGGAATAAGTCTCCTCAACCTAGAATGGCAAAAAATGAATTTATATTTCCTCCTACTTTTAGACCTACAG
Organism: Pterophyllum scalare; assembly: GCA_024447675.2. Classification (NCBI taxonomy): domain Eukaryota; kingdom Metazoa; phylum Chordata; class Actinopteri; order Cichliformes; family Cichlidae; genus Pterophyllum; species Pterophyllum scalare. The sequence continues at coordinate 44,307 of JAMQGT020000648.1, read as the reverse complement.
AATCTGTCTATAAAAAGGAGACATACTATTTGACAAAATAGAAATCTAAAGGAACAAGGGTGATATTAGCATTAAGGTAAAAACAACAAAAGCAATCACTTCCTCTGTGATGTTGTGCCTAGAGTAGCATAGGCAACTGCTCACCATAGGCACCACTCAGAGGTGGCAACAACAGTAACTAGGGGCACTAAGAGGAGGAAAATACAAACCACCATGAGATGTGAGACCCATTTTGGGATTTTTCAGTAAAATTGTATGCACATATTGCAAGTAGTTGCAGTGACTAACTGGTTGCCCAGAGTTTCTCTAAGATAGACTTATGAAGGTTTGTAAGTAATTGGCATTTAATTTAAACACAGACAGGTTACCAACATGTTGCAACTGCCAGCTGATTGTATTCTGGTTCTGTTCCTATATCAAAGCGAGGCTGCAGAAGGACTGTCATTTTGCAGTTAAATCGCTGTCCTACAGCAATTGTATGACTTCAGATTGATGAGGTTCTGGCTGAACTTTGAATGCAAATAGTTAATGTGAATTTCTGTGTATGTAGATAGCAACAAATTCATAACAGATGGCAAGCAATATGGAATTTTTGCTCTATTATCACAGTTGATCTCTGTATTATTGCAAACAGATTGTACATAATTGGCAACTTGACCTTATTCAACTGCAAACTGAAAGGAGACTGGTAGCAGACTGACTCCAGCTTATTGCTATTTTATTGATGTCTCCAACCACTGTTCACCCTGTTGTGATTATTGCATAACCATTAAGGGCCATCTCCTTTTTGGGGGAAGTTTATTGAAATTCCTTTCATTATTGCTTTACATTGACTACTGACTACCACCATACAGAAAAAAATAAAAATAATATATATATATATATTAATATATATATTAAATATATATATATATATATATATATATATATATATATATATATATATATATATATATATATATATATATATATATATATATATATATATATATATATATATATATATATATATATGAATAAATATGAATAAAAAAATGTTGCAGTCCATTTTCCTAATGTCCTTTGGGGTAAAAACCGGGACCCCTGATGTCTATTGTTAACTTGAAAATATGAAGAATTCCTTTGCAGAAGACTTCTAATTATCAGTTTAAAAGTAATGAAGAGAAAGAAATGTATTTTTATGCTAATCAGTTATTGTTTTCATTATCTACTGAATGGAGACTCATTAAGCAACAATTACACTATATGCACTAATTTACATAGCCAGGGCCCATCCATAAAGGGGAAAATCTTTTCCCTCCCAGTCATCACTGCTCTTTAGAAACTCCCTCTGAGACCAACAGAGTCCCAGATAACAGGGAGAAGCAACTGGAATAATAATGAGGAATGGGCTGGGAAAAAAGATGATGCCGCCTGCCTGGAGGGAAGAAATCTCACCGACACCTATGTAAATCCATTTACACACTGCAGGGTTAATTGCCTAGAGCTATAGACATGAACATCACCTGCAGAATATAGCAGAAAGATGAATTGCTGCCACTTGATCTTTTCTTAATACCTCCCTCTCCACACAAATTCCTTCTGGAGTACATACATAAAATATGTATATGTCTGGGAATACAAGTATCCACTATCCAGTGGAGTGTTTTCACCTGAGGCCAATCTTAAAGATTACTGGCACTGGTTTCTTTGCACGAAATGAGCATTTTTGTTAATTGCATTCATTTTTTGGTGATGGTTGAGCAGTGAACAGGGGAAAAAAAAGATTCAAACTGCTTGTATTTGAGGTGTTCTTTGGAAGGGATACACATAGACTAAGTCATCAAACAACTCCAAGGCACTCTCTATTCAAATAGCATTTAAAATACAAATGGCCCCTATCTCTGTTTCCCATTTGCGTTAGTCTTTTTCAGGTTTGACGACCACTTGGTGAGAAGTTTGCTTGTGTTTGCAGACAAGTCAGTGTCTATGGACGGCCATGTCAACCTGCTACACTGATTTAAAAATTTTCTTTTTTTTGGTGCAGCACCTCATGCTGATTTCACACTAGTGATTGCCAGCAACCTCCAGAAACCACTCACAACCAGTGTGGGAATGCACATTTTTTCTTTCAGACCGGTTGCCAGGTGGTCACTAACTGGTCTCAAGGATAACTGACTGTGGGCTAAGACAAGCTCATTGAAGCTGCGCATAAAGGACCATAAAGTCCACCTGTGTCTAATACTGAAAGCTCACTACTATGTTTGTGCACCTGCAGTTACTACTGCACAGTTGTTAGACTTACAGCACATAACGTCAGTGCTAGTTTTAGTCTGTGATCTTTAGTGCACTATTCATACAGTTTATGTTAGCTTACTTTCAGGATGCAGTCTTTATTTTAGATTTTGTTATGGAACAAAGGTGCCCACAAAATCATCAGATTTTATGTTCAGAAAAAAATGCTGAATGCTGTAATTTGGTCACAGGGCTAAAACAAAGTTCAGATTTAGCCAGCAAATATATAGTTTCAACCCATTTCCAATCATTTTAGGCATTCATCTACTCTCTGCTTAACTTCAGCTCTAATCAGCTACAGTAGCTTTGTTTCCTGTGCTAAATGTCCTGTAGTGATTACTGAAGGGAAAATGTTGACGCTGCTGTGCATAAATACATATAACCTTGATACACATGGTTGTAGATGGAGGAAGATAACCTTGAGAATACATAGACAAAACAGAATGTACAGAATTCACAGATAATCAGAAAACCCAACACAAGTAAATAATTGTGGGCCAAAGAGAAGCCCTAAGACAAACCTTTGCTGGTACTTTGTGTTCCTATTGTGCACAGATTAAAACTGCTCACATGTACTACAGCAAAACATACGGACAGGCTAATTTAGTTCTTTACCTCAAAGACTGTGCATGATGGAGCCTACGAGGCCTGCATAGAAGCTATGCCAAGTGTGTGGGCATGCGTTTTCCGAAATCTGTTTGCATGCATGTGCGAGTGAGTGTATCAGAGTGAGTGGGTGAGCGAGAGGTGGAAGGAAAGAGCAGAAGAGTGCACTGATAAACTGAAGAGCTGGCAAAAAGGATGACTGAAGAGGGGAGGGGAGCAGGGTTAGTGACAGCTCGATTTTAACACTCGCACGTTCTGTCCCCCCCGGTGGGCATCGTGGAGTCTCAATAAGCATGCATCCGTGCATGAGAGTGTGCATGCAAAGCCTGAGGGATGTCCTTTTTTTTGTGCATCAGCTCCACAGGGGGAATGCCACCTGCTAACTCCTCATTAGCTAGTCGTCGTCACGCTCGTGTTAGGTGTGCATTTCTGTGTGTGTGTGTGTGTGTTGTTTTGCTGCCTTGAATGCAGAGAAATGTGCATGTGTTTGTGTGCCCAATTCAGCCCTGCATATTGAAATAATCGGCCTTCGGAGGAGAAAGAGTTATAGTAGATATGATCAAATGAGAGGCACACTGGAGCCCTGATGAATTAATTTGATATTCCATCCTACAAGGTGATGTTAATGCTTCCAGCAAATACTGCATGATATTGATCACTGTGTACTTTAGGCAAGGGCTGAACTCTAGTTTTGACTCATGCTTTTAGACATGTTATAATACGGTTGGTAGTACAGCAAATTTGTCAAGATAAAATGAACCAGGGCACTCATCCATCATGCCTTATGACAACACAACTATCTAGTCTGTTTGCTGACAATGGCCCATTTTTCAAGACACCACACTTCATTTGGTAGAAACCCCACAGAATGTAATTTTTCAGCATTTTCCATTCCCCTGAAAGGCAATCTTTTTAATGCAGCAGAGCCACAAGCAGACTTGCATTTGCCTCTTTTTCTTAGTGTTTTAAACACAAGACACTTGGAAAGTGTCAGCAATAACCTTACCAGCTGTGCTGGTTATTAGAAAGACTGTACATTTGAATACTGCTCCAAAGATGAATAGTGACCTTCAGATGCTGCGTGTGCTCTTCTGGACATCTTGAGAGAATATGGCCTGTGCTTTGATTTGATTGGATGTGAAACCTGAATAAGCTGACGACCACCAATAACCACAGTGCTTTTGGACTGATTTCAGAGAGGCTAGCCTTTGATTTCTGTGGGATTTTTTCCAAGTAAACCCCAGTAGTGCAAATCTTGCTGGTGTAGTCAGATTGGCTTTGATAAACGTGCTAGCGAAGGGTGTTGATGAGGGTGTGGGGAGGGGTGTGGGGAGGTGGGTGCTAAGAAGAAGAGGTGAGTAGATGAATTAAAAATAAAGAGAAAATGAGAGTGTGGTGATGACTGATGGAAAGAGGGTGGGGAAAATAAGCAGTTGGAGAAAGTATGTGGATGAAAGCAATGAGGAGGGGGGTAAGTAGTGTGAATATATGAGCTCCTGTATGTCTTATATGGGGGAAGGGCTGTGTGCAATGGGGTGGCAGGGATGATCAGTGGAAGTGGGTGCGTGTGAGAGATAAATGGGCAGGGAGGCGTTATCGTCATCGATGATAATGAACAAAAAATGAAGGCTAGTTGTTTTCTATTTAGGACACTGAAGATGGAGATGTCAGCAGTGGTTCTCTTTAGTCCCTCTTTAGAAAGATCCTGAAAGACATGGACTGGGAGCAGTATTGGGTTTTCATAAAAAACAAACAAAGAAAAAAAACAAACAAAAAAAATACTTTTTTATTTTTTTTTGCTGCTGTTCACAAAATGCTAGCAGACGGAACTCACTCCACAGAAACATATGTCTATGACAAAGCCAGGGACTGATTTAACTACAAATAGGCTGGTGGCACAAAATTAGATCAGCAGTGATAAATTGTGATTCAGTCAGACCAATAATAATTAAATAAATAATAATGAATATGTACCTGACTTACTCATTATAAGCAAACTATATAAAATGCAAATGACTAATGTGGGAGTGCTTGTCTCTAGCATAGAGATACTAGTGACTAGGAAAGTTAGTTATCATTTTCTGTGTATTAAAAAGGCACCTAGGTTATGGGTCTGAAAAGTGATGACAGCATGGAAGCATCTTAAAGCATCATTCTTTTGAATGGTCAGCAGGAGGTGACTCCTCTGGCTGCAAAAAGAACTCCAGTTGTATAGAAGTCTAACTGGAACCATACCTCATTCATCACGGCTAGTTTCAAAACACCAAAACAATGATGATAACGAAACTATGCTAACCAGTGGCAAACTCCATATGTATTACTGAAGTGTATTTTAGTTGAATATCCAGAGGTTGACTAAGGTAGAATTGTGAATCAGGTGTTTTCATGTCCATGAGTTTGCTAGGGTCTGCATGATTCCGAATTATGCAAATTTCATCATTAGGTCTGGCAGGTCTGTGCAGACATCTGCATGTCCTTTGTCACCGGTTCTGTTGATAATTTTTATGGGCAGAATTTTTAGGCGCAGCCATGTGGTGGAAGGCTTCCGCCTTGGTGGCCTCGGAATCTCGCCTCTGCACTTTGTGGATGATTTGGATCTGTTGGCTTCATCAGGTGGTGGCCTCCAGCTCTCGGTGGAATGGTTCCCAGCCGAGTGTGAAGCAGCTGGCATGAGAATCAGCACATCTAAGTCCGAGGACATGGTCCTCTGCCGGAAAAGGGTGGAGTGCCCACTCTGGCTCAGGGACGAGTTGCTGCCCAAGGTGGAGGAGTTTAAGTATCTCGGGGTCTTGTTCACGAGTGACGAGAGAAGGGAACGGGGGATCGACAGATGGATTGGGGCTGCGTCTGCAGTCACACAGACGCTGCACCGGTCTGTTGTGATGAAGAGGGAACTGAGCGTAAAAGCTGTTGATTTAACGGTCGATCTACGTCTCTACCCTCACGTATGGTCATGAGCTTTGGGTAGTGACCGAAAGAGTACGATCACAAATACAAGTGGCAGAAATGAGCTTCCTCCAAAGGGTGGCTGGCCTCTCCCTTAAAGGGTGAGAAGTGTAGCCATTCTGGAGGGGCTCAAAGTAGAGCCGCTGCTCCTCCACATTGAAAGGAGCCAGTTGAGGTGGTTCGGGCATCTGACTAGGATGCCTCCTGGGCGTCTCTTGGGTGAGGTGCTCCAGACATGTCCTACTGGGAGGAGGCCCCAGGGCAGACCCAGGACACGCTGGAGAGATTATATCTCTCAGCTGGCCTGGGCCTTGGGGTCCCTCCGAACGAGCTGATAGAGGTGGCTGGGGAGAGGGAGGTCTGGGCCTGGCTTAGGCTGCTGCCACCGCGACCTGGCCCCGGAGAAATGGAAGAAAATGGATTGAAGGATTCATCTGCAAAGACTTTTACATTATAGTGCACCAACTACATACTACATGCCCCAGGCAGCAGACTTCTAATAGACTTCTAAGAAGTATAACAGGAGCAACTCGTTAGGTCCAGAACAGAGTATCATTGTGATTCAGAAGTGATCATCACAGTCTTCAGCTCCACCAGCTTGTAATACGCTACAGGAAATGTGCTGGATTTTCTTTTGTAAACCTAGTTCTAAAGACGTGGGAGGTGATGGGAACAGTGATGCATACTTTCAGAGGTACCGCCATCAAAGACATTCACTGTACTGCATCTAAAAGTGACAAATGTACTTGTGGATGGAGAATACAAAAATTGTTTTTTTCTGAAACCATGCATTCTGAAACTTTGCATACATTCAGACAATTATTACATGAGGTTGTTTTATGGGGCCAAGGGTGGCTTACAGTTCTGATTCAGAACTTTAGTTTGAGTATCAAGGATAGGTGGTCCCTGAAGACAGCTTTTGTTTTGTCTTCTGAAAGAATTACTGTAACTAGGCATTTTCCCTTTTTTTAAATTTTAGAAAATAGTTCTGTGAATACTTCTACAACCTCCTCTTGACATTGTACAGTGGTAAGAATTCTTTTCAATTAATAAAACCAAAGACCACCAGAACTGTTCTTTTCAAAAACCCAACTCAAAGACCTCTGTGACTCTCTTAAAATATGTGAAAAGTTTTTTTTTAACCAAATGATACAATTTTAAACTTTTTCCATGAGATTGACTGTGACATTTGTTGGGAACAGGGCGTAATGTCAGTTATTTGAATAAAATAAAATAACTGAATATTGACTCGTGGATTTCATGTTCTGAACCTCCCACTGGTTCTCCCATTGGCAGGTATCCAAGTCTGGGTTACTTTGACCTCAATGCACAAATCTTTTTTTCTTTTTTTTAAATGTTTTTTTGAAGGCTCTTCATACAATGCTTTTAGGATGAGACACTTGAATCTGTGAGCTTTGATGAAGTGCTTTTATTTCTGATATTTTGTTCTGGTTTCCCTTTTTCTTTATGTTATAACTGTATTATTAAGTGTAATTTTAATCACATGAAAGAAGTCCAATTTTTCTATATCTATGCAGATATTGTGGCTTCAAGCTCACGTGAAATCACAGGTAAATCTTGTTGCTTGGCTATATCCGTATCTACAGCTGGGGTGTAAGTGCATGTATGTTTCCTTCTTGTGCATGTGATTTGTGTGCATGTGCATGACAGAAGTCAGTGTAATTGAGACCTTTAAGCACCACATGACATTTTATGTAGGGGGATGAAACATGGGCACTGTCAGGTCGATTCTGACTGGGTGAGCATCAGCATTAAATAAATAGATACCACCTGATCCACACCATAACACCTCTCACAGTGATCGCTGGGTGAACACAGGCAAACACACACTTGTACACCAGTTTCTCTAACTGTTGGTGTATGTGATCAGTCAGAAGATTATATTAAGGTTGAATTAGCTGTCAGAATGAGGGAGACCATACATAACACAGGGTTGACTGGGGGTGTGGCAAACTGCTGCGATGGTGTGTGTGTTTGTGTTTCTGCTGCTCAAGAGCTCTGAGAGACTCATCACTGCTTTGAGAGGATACACCCACTCAGCGGTTTGTGCTGCACTCCCTCCCATCTCCAACCTTCAGCTGTGGTGGGACGATAAATCACAAGACTAACGGAGCAAAAGCCTGTGTCTGCTGCAACAAAAAAAAAAAAGCCTTTCATGAATATATATAGAAAGAGTGTGTATTTTTTTTAGCCAACTAGATATGATTTAAGATTGATTGATTTTATGATACTTGCAGTAGCGCACCTGCTGTTTGACAGTGGATAGGTGTATAAATACATGTGCAGAGATACACATTTGACAGGCATAAATCAGAGACAGGGTGTGTGAAGATCACAGGGATAGACAGAAAGACTGTGAGAGAAGTCATACACTCTTACTTAAAAAACACACTCGCATTACTGCTCTCTTGCCCACCATCATCCATCTTCCATCAGAGCAGTGAGAGTGACAAATTGCTTTTTGCTCTGCTGACTGTAGGGCTAGCCAGTCACAGCAGGAGATGACTGAACCAAATAGCTGACTTCTGAAGACCAGCACAAATCTACCACCCCGGTACACCTCCCTGTCCTTTGTTTCCCTCCGGCCACAGCTCAGGGAGCTGCGTTGGGTCATTTCTAGTAGTAGATAAAATCCACATGCTGCTGTTCTGTCAGATTTTGAGATATCTGTCATTAGGAAAGGTGCATATTCTACCATGAGTGCATGGCTAGTAAACTTCTCTGTTGTGTACGTTTTAATGCTACTCAGCAGAATTCCTTGAAATTGTGTGGTAAAGAAGTTGCACTTCTGTGATCACTGATCATCTCTCTGTAAGTGTTGCTCATGAACTCCTGGGACCTTCTTATAAAGTTTGTGATTGCACACTTTTTAAAAAAAATTTTTTTCTTTGTGATGTAGGACTTTGAATTGAGGATTACATCCATCCATCCATCTTAAAATCTGATTTAGACTTCTGCAGTGGCTCTTTCTGGAAACTATGACGTAACCTATTTAAGTGGCCATTGTTGCCAACATTTATGCTTGTGTTGGTTCATTATGCATTAATTACCATGTGGCTGTGTCCTGTGTTTTATATGCAGTGCCAGTCAATAGAAACAAATAAATTGCTCAAACTTTTTTCCCTCTGGGGTCCCTGCTCTTTGTTGCGGTCAGTTTTTTCAAAGACAAACATATTTGTCCCTCAAGTTTTTCCACTTCTTTGTAATTCCCTCACGTCTATTCTGATAGTTTCAGCAATCTCCCTCCATGAATTTGCTGAGATTTGTGAGCCGTCATATGATTATTATTCCTTATACTGAAACAATGGATGGATGTTATTCTCTCACTGATATATTTAAAAACTGTGGCAAAAAGGTAGCTGGAAACGCACAGGAGGAATTGACTGTACTGAACAGGCCAATCACCATAGTTGTGGGCTGTGTTGACGTGACGTGTAGTTACAATTCTAGGGAGGTGCACTTCAGCTTATGCAACAGGTTATGCCACAGGGTTTCAGAGGGGTTTGCAGTTACAACATAACTACAGCATAGATTTCCCGCTGACGCATAAATCCTCAGTAACTGCTTATCCAACTTAGGATCATGGGGGGGCTGGTATCTAGAATTCATTTTATATCCAATTCTGTGCTAAAATGGCTGCAGCTCATAAACGATGATGATGTATTTTGTGGGCAGAGCTGAAATTGTTGCAGAAAGTGACAGTTCAGAATTAGAATATCTTTGCGTACTTTGCAAAAAAAAAAAAAAAACCCCAGCAACTAAAGATATGTAAAGACATGGTAGCAGTTTTTGCAAAAAGAATTGAAGAGGCTGTGGTGAAGACATATTTCAAGAAGAGTGAGGAACATTGGATGATGCATAAGAGTGGAGGAAAGTGCACACAGGTGGACTACATCTTATGCAGAAAGGGCCATCTGAAAAAGAAAGAGAAGACCCCAATGTGGTATCCTTGGAGAATGCAGCTAGGCAGCATCAGATGGTCATCAGCAAAAGGACTTTGGAAACCAAGAAGAGGAAGTTAAAAGATTAAATAACGGAAGCTGAAGAGGGGAGAATGATGCATAGAGTGGAGACAGGCTCTGGGTGGTAGGGAAGTTTTACCAGACTGGGAAAGTACAGCTGTAGTGATGAGGGAAACTTAAGGTATTTGGTATATCCTCTGGACAGAAGGAAGAAGTTACTTGGTGGTTGAATAACAAAGTACAGGAAATTATTCAAAGGAGATTAACAAAGAAAAAGCGGAATAGGCAGGAAGATAGACAGGAATACAGGGAGTCTAGGTGTACAAAGAGACATGGCAAAGAAAACGGCTTCTAGTGAGCTGTATGTCAGAGTGGGCACTAAGGAAGGAGAAACAGATTTGTATCGATTGGCAAGACAATGAGATTGAACTGGAAAGCGTGTGCAGCAGGTTAGAGTGGTTAAGGATAGAGATGGAAATGTAAGAGAGTGGGCTGAGAAGATGGAAGGAGTACTCTGAGGACCTAATGAATGTAGAAAATGAGAGAGAGAGGAGCACAGATGCAGGAAAGTTGATGAGTTAGGAAGTACAGAGGATTAGATGAAGATGATGAGTAGAAAGGTGGTTGGTCTGGATGACATATTTGTGGCGGTATGGAGAGGTCTAGGAGATAGGGCGGTAGACTTTTTAACCAACTTGTTTAACACAGTATTGGAATTTGAGAAGATGTCCAAGGAATCGAAAAGAAATGCACTGATACCAGTTTTCAGGAACAAGGGTAATGTGTAGAATTGGAGTAAATACAGAGGGAAAAACTTGTTGAGCCATACAAAGAAGATATGAGAATGAGTTGTTGAAGCCAGGTCAAGAAGAGAGGTGATGAGCAGCGAACAGCAATATGGCTTCATGGTGAGAAAGAGCACTGCAGATGTGATGTTTGCTTTAAGAATGTTGATGCAGAAGTATAAAGAAGGTTAGAAGGAGCTGCACTGTCTTTGTGGATCTAGAGAAAGAATATAATAGGGTGCCAAGAGAGGAAGTGTGGTATTGTGTGAAGAAGTCAGGAGTGGCTGAGAAGTATGTGAGTCTTGTGTAAGACAAGTTTGAGGACAGGAAGACAGTGGTAAGGTGTGCAATAGGAGTGACAGATGAGTTCAGGGTGGGGGTGGATTACATCAGGGATCAGCTCTGAGCCCCTTCTTGTTTGTGGTGGTGATGGACAGGTTGGCAGATGAGGTCAGGCAGAAGTCTCTGTGAACTACAATGTTTGCAAATGACAGCAGGAGCAGGTGGAAGAGAGCCTGGAGAGATGGAGGTATGTTCTGGATAGAAGAGGAATGAAAGTCAGTAAAAGTAAGACAGAATACATGTGTGTGAGTGAGAGGGAGTCAGATGCATGGAGCAAAGATGGTGAAGGTAGATGAGTTTAAATAGCATCCAAAGCAATGGACAGTGCACAAGAGAGATGAATGAAGAGGGTGCAGGCAGAGTGGAATGAGTAGACACAAGTGTCAGGGGTGATTTGTGACAGAAGGATGGGAGCAAGAGTGAAGGGAAGGTTTACAAGATGGTAGTAAGACCCGCTATGATGTATGATTTGGAGACGGTGGCACTGACAAAAAGAAAGAAGAAGAATTGGAAGTGGCAGAGTTGAAGATGTTAAGGTATCAGTAGGAGTGACCAGGATGGACAAGATTAGAAATTAGTATATCAGAGGGACAGCTCAGTTTGAGCGTTTTGGAGACAAAGTTAGAGAGGAAAGACTGACATATGTAGAGGAGTGATAGTGGATATATTGGACAAGGATGTTGAACATGGAACTGACATGCAGGAGTAAAAGAGGAAGACCACAGAGCAGGATCATGGATGTAGATCATGTCGATCATTAGTGTGACAGAGGAGGATGCTAGAAATAGGGTGAGATGGAGGCAGATGATTTGCTGCGGCGACCCCTAAAGCGAGCAACTGAAAGAAGAAGAACAAGCAGTCACACTATAGTATAACCATATGTCCTACGATTTATGAGACGCCAGCACTACTGCTGTTTATGTGTAATATTTCTGGGTTTCATGCTGCTTGGGCTAATATGTTAATGTTGTTAAGGCCCCAGTTTCCCAGGTGAAGAGACTGGGCAACCTCTGGTTGCTTGAGAAAAAGGAATATTCCCCAACAATGTGGTGAATGGATACTGGAGGATGCTCGCTGTCTCTAGCTGAAATCAGTTGCGGAGAGGGCGAGGCACTAAAAACCTCCTTGTGCCTGTGGTCACATGTAGTTTGCAAGAACAATGCCGACTCGCTTACTAACTGGAACTTTCTAATGTCTTCTCCTGTCACTGGAGAGCAATGTTAAATCCTTCTAATTTTAACTATTACATGGAGTCTGAACCACATTAGAACCAAACAACGTGCTGCAAATTAGTATCGCAATCTAATAATGAGTGCTTTTCGCATGCAATGCAGAAAAAGACAAACTGTTCACTGAAAAGGAATTTGATTTTTGCCAGCTTCTCAAACAGAGGAAAATAAGTGAAGCCAGATAACAATGAACTTCAACTGCTTTATTCTTCAGTCTATGCATCCCTTCATCATGAAGGTATACATATTACCACAGCATCCCTTTACAGATCTCAATTTCCTCCCTTCCTATTCGTGTTCTCCTTCGTCTCACACACACATTTTCTTCTTCTCCTCCATTCTCTACCTCAGCTAGTCAGCCCACTGTCCTTGTGTCAAGCCCTTTCATTTCAAATCAATCTTTTCATTATTTCGATCTAAATTTGATCTTTTCCCCTGATCCCCTCTTTTCCCTTTATTCATTTTTGCATTATATCTCCTAAATCTCTCAACTGATTTCCCCTTTTGCTTTATCTCCTCTCCTCTTCTTGTCACCTCCCACTTCCCCTGCCCAAGAGCTCTTCCGTCTGTATTCTTGCATCGGTTCCTGAAATGACTTTCATCATGATCAATCAGACAGTAATCTCCCCATCCTAGAGTCACTTCTTCAAAATACTTTTACAGCACATTTCTCCTTCCCTCTTTGCTGTCACCTTCCTTTCCTCTCTTCCTTCTCTCCCACCACCACTAAGCCCTCATCATCTTCATCCTACTCTTCCTCATCCTTCACTAAATCTGTGCTCCTTCTCTCCGTCGTTGCTCTTTCATACTCATCTTACTTCTCTGATGCCAACCCTTCACCTTATAACACATGATCATCATCAACTCCCCCACATTGCCATGACTACAAGTCAAACACTGTTGTCATGGCAGCCCTATCAACTAATTGAGGCAATTTTGACTGAGTAGCAGCTGCTGTAGCCAGTCTGTCCCTCCCCCTCTTCTCTGTTTTCTCCCCCCTCTCCATCTTATCCTACTTCTACCCTGCCCCCATCTTTCCTTGACTTTTTTCCACTCATTTTTGTTCATTTGTTTTGCAGCACTTTTATTTCTTTTTCAAGTGTCTTATACAACCAATCACCCCTTTAAATTTTTTTTAATGGTCTGAAGTGTGCTACATATAAGTTGTCATAAAAGAGAAAAGAAGAAAGAAAAATGAAGTATTGACAGTCTCTCAGAGCACACATGTAAATTTTATTCACAGCAGATTAGGTTCTGTGGATGCAGGGGTTAGAGAGCTCAAAAGCTTATAACTTGCAGCACTTGCAAAAAAGTAGAACATGCAAAGTAGGAGCCAAATGCAGAACTAGCTGTTGGTGTCTTGAATCTGGTCGGGGCATTGGATCTGAATATGGTGGTGGACAAACATGTGCAGAAAAGAAACAGCTCTCACTTTTAATAGCATTTAATATGGTTACATTACTGCTAAAATAATTTGTGTGAGAATTTGTTGGCCTCTGTGATCAGTGGTTTGGTGGTAAGTGTGAGTTTCAGTGCACAGCTAATGGTGACTGCTGATCCAGATGGTTTTAGATGGGAGAAAACACACAAAGAACGTTACTGTCTGTTTGCATAATCAACCAAAGCTATCTATCTAATCTGTAATATTTATTAAAGATGGGTAGTAACTATGAAATTATTAATAGTTTTATAAAACTGTATAAATTCCAGATAGTAGAAAACCTCATTCACTGGCAGAGAGCAAAGTTGTTATTGCACTACAGGACACAAAGCAGCTAAAGAAAATTCAGCTAATAAAAACAGTTATCTCAGTGTGCTTTATATTATAAGGTGAAGTCCCTACAACAGTAAGGAGAGAGAATCCCAACAATCAGTCAATCCTCTGTGAGCAGCACTTGGCAACTGCGGGGAGAAAGAACTTCCTTCTAACAGGAAGACACCTCCAACTGCCATCTGTTGAATAGTGAGAGAAAGAAATAACTGAAAAAGCAGTCAAAAATACAAAGTGGTGTATATATAAATACACAGGGAGTGGAAGATAAGTAGTGCATCATGGGATATCCCCCAACAGCCTGAATCTTTATTTGCATATCTAAGGGACAGTCCAGAGCTGGTCCACCCAACTTCTGGAGAACCACAAATAAACTTGCAATATGCTCTATTTGGATAATAGGGCAGAAAGGAAGACAACCTTATCTGAAAGAGTCTGACAAAAAACACATTAAATGCACTTACAGAGCTGCAGTTTTGAATATTAAGTGCTACATTTTTCCCTTCTTCTGCAGGATATGTAGGCTGCAGTCATCTCCAAATTTGTTCTAGTAATTGGTTAGGTTGTGTAGACAGAATCATAAGAGCAGATGTTGAGTGGCTGTGTGGAATGGTGCTAATAGTTTAGCCTACTGCTATTTGTAGCAGAAAGCTAATTCAGGTTCATGTACAAAAGTATGAAATATATACATGTGCTCATCTCATGGGAGCGGCTTAAGACAGAGAGGGAAGAGGGCATTATTGTCAAAATATTTTTTTGCATTTTCAGATTTCTTCCTAATTAACTTTTGAATGACTATTTATTGGTGAAGTGCTGCTTTTATACATTGTAGTAATCTAATGTATGATGGACATCTGCTAATATCATACTATACTGTATCTTGTGTCTGCTGTTCTTAAAATGTTGTGAATTTCAGCTTCATTATTAAAATTTCTAATATAATAAGGGGTGCTTCCATGCTTGAAAATCTGAGACATACAATTCATTTCTCACGAATGACAATTAAGATTGTGTTGTTAGCATAATTATCTTGTGTGCTCGACTGCATTCAGAGGAATGTTTAATGAAGGGCCTCATTTATGAATCAGTCAGAATCAGCACGAGGTATTTCGTTAGGGTTAGAGATTGTGGTTTGGGAAGATCATTGTGGATCACAGCCTTTTTCTAAACTTACCATTTTCAACCGTGCACACCAAAAAAAAACCTGTCAAAACTATGAAATATGGAATTACTCTAAGTCATAAGGAGAAAAAGTGTAAATAATCTTTATATTCTACAAAGCAGCCACCTTTTCGCTTTGAAAACACCGTCCCACATTCTTGGCATTTTCTCAACCAGCTGCATGAGGTGGTGCTGCATGTATGTTTATGTGCTGCAAATAACGTGAAATGAAAGCCAAAACCCGTATATACTTTTGTCTCATTTCCATGTTTTTCAAATGCAAATGAATTAAGGACATAGTTGCAGTGAAACTGGGAAATCAGAGCTGACAGGTGTCTCGGGATGTGCCGTGCTTCTTAAAATAGTTTAAAACTGCAAACACTGTCAAATTTTTACCCCCCCCCCCCAAAAAAAAATTCTACCAGGTTCCAGCTGAGTGTTTACTGAGTTTTCCATCGACTGCTACATGTGCGTAGGCAAAGGAGTTACAAACAGGAAACACTTCTAGAGCTTTCAACTTCTTTCCTTTAAGAAATATGACACTATGCACTGGACACATTTTTTAAACAATGAGAAGATGAAACTTTTCCTCTTTAAAGTGTCCCCCCCCCCTTTCTGAAATTGTTATGTAGGTTCCCCTTCCTCTGCGCACTCCTTGAAGATGCACTTGCAGGTTTTCCCCTTGTAGCCACAGGGGACATTAAGCACTGATGTTACGGGAAAAGGGTGGTGGGTGAGAATAAAGGGTGGGGTTTGCACATCCTTACAGATGCACATGCAAATCACACTATGTAAATCTGAGCGTGGAGGAAGGACCGCACACACAATTCCCTGATGCGTGATAGTGTGCAATTCAGTGTGATTGCTGAGGGGGCTTGCCAGGCTCTTAGCCCTGACACTGACGATGTTTTATATCCTATGGATACTTGCTTATGCAAATGTTAAGATTTTTTAAAAAAATAATCCATCCTTCTCCTTCACATCCCAATCTGGCACAGCTTTAAGTGCTTGTAATAAATACTGATCAATCTTGTGTAACCAAATGAGTGCAATTTAGTGCATTGCTGGGAACATATACTGTATATTCTTCATGTTTTCCTTATTAAAATGAGAAATTCTTTTCAGCTTAAATTTCTTAGTGCTTTGTAACATGGCTGAATTTTTCTTGTTAAATTATGAGACCCGCTCAAAGCACAAAAACAATAAAGCCTTTTAGTTGAATTTGATGGAGTAAAAAGAAAAGCATTTCGCCCCCCCCAGCTGTACTCTCAGGATTAATGCACTGTTTTAAAATTCTGCTTCTTGATTAGATTCCCATCCTAACCAGGCAGATGATTTATATGTTTCTCCAAAGATTTTGATCAATATTTGTGAGTGTGCATGCACCATCACATGGTGTAACCAGAATCACAGCAAAAGAACTCAGCAACAGTGCATGTTGGAGTTGTTTGTCAAACTGGAGCCTCTATAAAACAAAGTTGCGGACCATAATGGAAGAAAACTGAGGCACGCATGTTTGTCATCTTGTTTGCACATAAATGCATTCTTAATTAATGTATGCATATTTGTGCAAATACCCGTGTGTGCCATTGCATGTGTTTGTGCATTTTTCTGGGCATGCAGTGAAAAAAATAAATATTCGTGACCAAATGTATGCCAAGCTTCTCTTGCATGCAAAGTCAAGTAACTCTCCAGGCCAATTACAAGGAGTGACTGTAGTGCATGTTGGAAAGGGTACCAATGCCAATGTGGGAAACATTCGGGCATGCAACACAAATGGCTCAGTGCCACCGGGAAGACTTGAAAAGCTCAGGGAGGCGGTGTCACATCAACAAGAAGTGTTGTCAATGAAGAGTGTTTTGGCAAAAACACTCATGCTGAATCAAAGAGAAAACTCACATGCCGGGGTGAATATTGAAATTTCAATGCTATTTACACATAGCTGACATATTTAAATATATCTTATCGTCTTCTTCTCTGTAAAATATAGATTTCCTTTAAAGAAAACTCAGCAGGAGATTGATGCTGCTGGAGCTGTAAGTGTAAGTGGTGTGACTGGGCGGGTAATGTGTGTTTGAAAGTCAAACGAGAACGATGGTGGAGGGGTTGTGCGCGGGGGAGCTCTTGTTCACCAGTAGGCTTATCTACTTCGTACAGATGGATTTCTTTTTACAACCCTCTGTCCACACATCACTGTGCTTATCTCTTTGGCCACTTAGCTGGAAGGTACCCTATCACACACAGAACACAACGCAGCAGATCAGCTGCCTGTAACTTTCTATGCCTTATGCTAGGAGGGTCTGAATACAACCAGATGTCATGGTTAAGGAAGTCCGAATGTGATATCATGACTTACTGCACACTGGGCTGAAGTAGAGAAAAGACATCTACATGCTGCTTTATTCAGTGACATTCAACTGCTTTTTATTGGGCTCAAAGAACCCATAAAAGGAACCCAACAGAACTGTGCACCAAGGAAGTGTCAAGAAAAGTGCTGCAGGATGAGGGACTTCTTTCTGCTGAGAAAATGCTGCAAAAAAACCCTTTATGTCCTGGAGTAATGTGAAATATTACATTATTTTTGACATTTCAGGGATACATTATTATACAGTTACTTACAGCGTGTTAACAATACAAATTAGTGTAGAATGTAGCCTGTTCTATTCATCCATCCATCCATCCATCCATCCATCCATCTTCTGCTGCTTATCTGGGTCGTGAGAGCAGCAGTCTAAGCAAAGACACCCAGACCCACTTCTCCTTGGCCACCTTGTCCAGCTCCTTCACAGCGACACCAAGGCATTCCCAAGCCAGCCTGCAGATATAATCTCTCCACCATGTCCAGAGTCTGTGAAACAGCTCTCCTAGGAGTCATTCAGATGCGGAGCAGTGGCAGCTCTATATCCTAAGTCCCTCCTGAATGACCAAGCTCCATACTCAGTTCCTACACCCTACAGAGGAAAATCATTTTCACCATTTGTGCATGCAATCTTATTCTTTCAGTTAATATGCAGAACATGTGGCCATTGGTGAAGGTAAAAATGTAGATTGATTCTTAGTTCTGCATTATTGCCAGTGCTCCCACTCCTCTTTTGCCTCACTCGTGAACAAGATCCTGAGATATTTAATCTCATCCACTTGAGGCAGCAACTCTTCCCTGGCCTGGAATGCGCTCTCCACCTCTTTCTGGCTGAGTTATCACAGTCTCAGACCTCGCATTTATGTTGGATATTATAAATATAAACTTGTTAAAAGGAAAGTTCACCCAAAATCAAATGTACACTTTTGCTCCCCCATCCTATAGTGCCATTTATGCATCTAAAGTGGTTCAGTGTGAGTTGTCCAGTTTTGCAAGTGTCATCTCTGTTCTCTTGAATATAACTAGGCTGAAGGACAATAACCTGTTACTTCAAACTTTGTTACTTCAAATTTCACTTCCGGTACACATAAATGATATTAATGCATTCTTCACCCCAAATTTAGTAACTTGCATATCTCAGTACATGGAAATAAAAAGTTAAAAATTTCCACTAACTTAATGAATGTAAATAACAGCCGAATGCTGAATTTTACACGTGTATGATGAAAATGTTCTTGCTTTATTAAGCCACACTGTATTTTGTAGATACACAAAATGTACTTGTGTAAAAACAGTTGCACATACACAAGCAGCCAAACATTCACAGTGTAACTCCCAGTCATGAATAAGTAATGGGTGTGATAATATGGATGGATGAGACCTTTGGAGCTCATGCAAAAAGGCCAGGGTCAGGAGGACTGTTATTTGATATTCAGCCATGGCATTTTCTCTGCTGTGCCACACGCGCGCGCACACACACACACACACACACACACACACACACACACACACACACACACACAGAAGAGTGGCCATCTGCTGAATGATTAATGCTCCAGTCTCTACCTAGAGTGGAAAGTGTGTATCTTAAAACGGGGGGAGTGGTTGACATTAATAAACCACCTGCAAATATTCTGTCCCTGTAGAGCACCTCTTTGGCATCTTCAGTTACAATGGTGATAGAGCCTATGGCTCTCTCATAAAAGCATTGCAGTATTTTGTTAGGTGCACCTGTTCAACTATTCATTTATGTAGATGTCTAATCAGGCAGTCACAGGGCAGCAACTCAGTGCATTTCTGCACTGAAGTTCAACCCGAGCAACAGAATGAGGAAAAAAGGGGAATTTAGTGACTCTGAAAATGGAAAGGCTATTGGTGGCAGATGGACTGGCCTGATTATTTTAGAAGCTGGATTTTCCTGCACAGAGTGGTCCAAAACAGAGAAGATGTCTAGTGAGCAGCAGTCAGAATGATGTGATGTCAGAGGTCAGAGGAGAGTGGCTGGACTGTTTTGAGCTGATAGGAACGCTAATAACTGCTTGTTACAACCAAAGTATGCAGAAGAGCATCTCTCAACACACAACATATCAAACTCTGATAGATGGGCTACAGCAGCAAAAGATCACACTGGGTGCCACCAAAACCGGACATTAGAAGATTGGAAAAATGTCGCCTGGTCTGATGAGGTTCGATTTGTGCTGCGACATTCGGATGGAAGGGTCACAGCAGAATTCAAATTTTGCATAAATCACAGGAGACCATGGATCCATAGTTGAGGCTGGTGGTAGCGGTGCACTGATGTGGGGGATATTTTCTTGGCACACTGGACCCCCTTAGCACAAACAGAGTTGTTTAAATGTGACAGCCTACTTGCCTGTTGCTGACAGTGTCTATCCCTTTACGACCACAGTGTGCCCATCTACTGATGGCTGTTTCCAGCAGGATAACACATAAATGAGCAAATGAGTAACATACAGTGTCAAAAAGTTCTGTAAAAATTTTACTGAACTTTTTTGAACCATAAAATAAAACACACGTGTTTCAAGGTTTCACAGTCTCCCTTTCAAGGCGGTCTCTCTGTGCATCTCGTGATTGCTTCTTCGGTGCCTATTTGCAGCACACACTGTCATTCCCGCTCTGTATTTGAACCACTCAAAGTGTGACCCTTCAGTCACATGTTAAAATGTCTAAACAACATTAAAAACCATGCTTACACCAAAACCACTTGGTGACATCACTATCAGTGGCCCGTATGTGACTGTTTCTGCCGATGTTCTCACTTGGACACGAAGCTGGGCTTCAGAGCAGGCACAGTCACTGATTATAATAAAACTCCTCAGTGACAGTCTGTCCCTGGGTGATGAAGTATCCTGCTCCTCACACTAACAGCCTGCCTTCAGGGTTAGAAACTGCAGGCTCTTCAACAATAATCTGCTGGAGTTGATCACCAGTTATGGCCCTCCACATTACAGTAATACTAATCTGAAAGCAAAATTGATTTTGCCGCCTGTGCACGTTTAACTCAGTGGAACGTGTATATTTTTAACTCCCCGCATTGAGCATCATTCTAGTGTTTAAAAATAAAAATTTTTGAATATGCGTTTGGTTTTCAGCTCACTGGAATTGCGGATGCTTTAATCCCAACTGTAAAATGATCTCTTAGAGCAGCTTTGATGAGTTTTCTCACTAAGAAAATGAGACTGTAACTAAAGTGTTCTGCATTTCTATATTTTACTGACCTTAATCTGCCTTGTTGTATGTGTGTGTGTGTGTGTGTGTTTGTATGAGAGAAAGATAGACTAAAATTTCAGCTGAGCAAATACAGTATGAGCTGGCTTTGATGTGCCCAGAGCAAATGTTCAGCTGTTCCTTGATGCTCTCAGCGGCTCTCTGTCATAACACCTGAAACAACAAATGACCAAACCAGCAGCTGCCCCATGGCTAACCCCCTCTGCTAGCTGTAAGAGGACATGTGCCTGCACTCGCACACACACACACACACATACACACACACACACACACACACACACACACACACACACACACACACACACACACCTGCCAGTTGTGTCATTGATACAAAAGCAGCAGTGGACCTCACAAACACATGCATTAACGCAGCTTAGGGACCAGATTAAAGTCTCATCAAGTTACAGTAGTCAGACTGAAAACATCCACTGACTGTAGACTGTAACAGAGGAAGAATATACGGTAAACAATGGAGACAGTGCTGTGAGGTTAAATAATAACTGTTTTGTAAATGCTGAATTATTCATGATTTAAGATGTTTGCTGTTCTGGAGCACGAGTCAGTTCATTTGATTGATATAATAGATGAGTGTGTTACATTGCTGCATGTGTGTGTCTGTGTGTGGTTTGGAAATATTGTATTTACAGTAGAAGAACAGCCACCCTAAATGGCTCCTTGATACGAGCACACACTCACACTGTTACCCAATCTGCTGCTCTGCCTCACTATATATAGGCCTACCCTATCAGTTTGCCTGAGCCAGTTAAAAATAGCTTTGCCCCATGCCTTCACAGTGTGTGTCTTTTTCCTTTTCTCCCTCACTCGCACATAAAAAACACACTCCAAACACCCCCCTCCCACCTCCATCATGAATCTCTTCACATCTCCCCCCTCTTCATGTTCTGCCTTTGCCTAGAGCTTCAGGTGTGAGCAGAGGGGAACAAGAGTGTTGAGTCGTTTTCGCTCACGAGCTCCACGCAGTGTTCAGAGAATCAGGTCCAGGCACAGTCCAAAGCTGCTCTTTCTCAGAAGTACCCAACAACAGGAGATTCCCGGCATTCTCATTACTGGAAACACTCCTTTTAGTTTGACTGAGGGGCGGTGCATGAAGCTTGTTTCTCACATGGGCTCTATCAAACATTCGTTGGGCTTCATCATCGGGAGCTGGCAGGTTAAACACTGTTTAATATCATTCAAGAAATGTTAAGGGATTCAGTGCATGTTTGAAAGCTGCTTTTGTTTGAGGCAAAAAGAGGTATAAAGTCCGCTTTTCTTCATGTGAAGACCTAGAATCATCTCTGTGACCCTTTCTGTGGGGCTTATTAAGACTAACAAATGGCAAAATGGCAGTAAATATACAGTAATAATCTGTAAATGAAGCCATTATAATAGTCTAAAAGTCTAGAGTACAAAGCACAAGGAATATCAAGTAATATACATTATATATGCATGTTGTATATGATCAAATAATTCACACAGAGGACTGCACCCTGGAATGAAATATGTTGCGGTGATGCAGACTGCATCAATTGTGATTGTGCTCCTTGTTAGTAATATGATGTGTAAACAGTGTACATTGATTAGCATGAGGACAAAGCCTCCATTAAAGTCTAATAGTATCTAGCTTGCTCATAATGAACGAATTAATCACTAATCTGCCAATACAGACATAAACCATTTTCTCCTTTTTATATGTCTGACAGACCATTTATAAAGTTAATATATCACAAAGTCTTTCTTCCCTACATCGCAGTAAAAGTATCAGTTGTTCAGTATTGATTGGCATTGTCCAACAGGATCCGCTCAGTTTCACATGTCAATGTAGAGCATTCCCACACGGGACAAACCACTTGAAAAGATGCCGAACATGCCTTTGCCACATTAGAAAGATAAAGCCGCATTCTCAGGTCATTGGAAACATGTCCCTTTATGCTGAAATTTGACTAAAAGTGAAAATAAAGTTTTCTCCACAAACAGCACATTTAAACCCATAGCTTTCTTTAGGGTGGTAGCACTAGCCATTGTAACCCCATGCCACCCTAACATGTATGAGGTTGAGTTTGGACTGTCCAGAGGTTTGAAATAATAAGCAGCAATAACCAGTTGATGAATGCCAGGGAACAATGAGCCACTGACTTTACCCGTAATTACCTCTTTAAAGCACTTCGTTTTCTGTTTTCATTTAATGACCTTCCCAGTGTGCAGACATTGGCACTGAGCTAATTTCTTGTGTGCAGCGTTATGCCTCTAAACTGCTGCACACACTGTGCCTTCACATCTTCGCTTGTCAGATGATAAAACATCTTCTTTGGTCTTTTAAGTGTGACGGTGGATATTGAAATGAAATGATGCTGAGGTTTTAAAAATATTCGGACCTTAAAGTGATGAGTCATTGCTGTAGAAAATAAAATCCCCTATGTTACAAGACTATTGTGCATTAATGCTTTACATGCTCTGGATTCTTTGCGACAACTGGGAATGCAGGTTTGTTTTGCAGATGTCACATGATGAAACTCATGACGCATGACGGAACAAAAACCGAAAGAACATTGTTTCCATGACACATTACGATATTTATTAATGGAGCCTTAAACCACTTTTCTAATATTAGCATGTAGTTAAATAATATGTTGAAACTGGGTCAAGATGGATGTATATGGATTGAAAGCATTCCAGCGGAGCTGCTCAGTACAAATTGCATTCCAGCAGCACAAACTCATCTAAATTACACTTAGATGTAGCAGTTTTGATTACATGTACAGTACCAGTCAAAAGACATGTTCACATTTAGACAGTCCAAACAGGAACTCCTGGCTTAAAGCTGGGAAAAGAAACAAATCCTTCTTCCTTATTGTGTGTGTGTGTGTGTGTGTGTGCGTGTGTGTGTGTGTGTGTGTGGCCGAACCCTAAATCTCTCCAGATCACACGTGCCTTGTTACAGTGATAAATGAATGACACTGGTCTATTTCTTGTGCTATCAGTTGTGTAAGCGTAACTGCTGCCCTCTGTCTCCTCCCTTTACTCAGTTCCAAAAGCTGATGTGTCAATACTCTTCTCTTTAGTATAGAAAAAACTATTTAAGAGATGACATATTTATGTACTGTAGCAACAGAAGTAAATCATGAATTCAATTGTATACAAATGATATAAAATGGTGTGTTTTACCAAGTCTGTCAGCTGTGAGCACTGTGACTTTTTATGTGTGACAGCGGTGACCCACGATCACAGAGAAGTGTGGTGGGTGAAATTCTAGTATTTTGTTAGCTTCTTAGAGACCAGTCAGCAACCCCCTGGCAACCTCTGTGAGTTGCTAATTTGAAATTCAAGTCTGCTAGCTTAGCACTCCACCCTCCCATAAAAATGGCCACTTCTGACTCATAAAAACCAATCTGACTAAGTCCAAAGCAAGGGTAACTAATGGGTGCCTATGTACGTCTTTAATTCTATCATAGATCCTATAGATATGCTTAATTAGGTTTGGGAAAAAAACACAAACCCTGTTGTTAGCAGCTACACACCACAAATTAGGTGACTCTTAATATTTCAGTCAAGGTTTAACATTTTTGTAGTGTGCAAGTAGGTCAAAGTACTCACTGATGTGCTTAAAATACAGAGAATCCAGAAGTGCTGCATTCAAATGAAGACCTCTGTGACCCCACCACGTCACTTGTTTTTTCGACTTCAAGAGAGGAAGTGGTGCAGAAGGCACAAGTTATGTTTGCTATGAAACTCATCCTGTCACCCATGTTAGCCAAACACACGGTGGAAGCTGAGCAGCTGTGTTTTTTATGAATGAGGTTAATGGCTGCTCACGCTGTCATTGTCTTAGTGTGTCCACAGGAAAAAGGTCAGCTGCTGACACATCCTGAGTGGAAGGTGGAGGGAAACTTGACAGCATTAAAAAAAGAAAAGGAGGGGAAAAAAAATACTCTCAAAGTCACCAACATCTTGTTGACTCAGTAGGAAGGAAGGCATGCTGATAACTGAGTGTGTGTTTGTTTGAGTGTGAACACCTGTGTGTTTGCGTGGGTGCATGCCCACCTGTTCGTGTGTGCACAACGATGCATACACATGGATTCTTATGCAAACATGTATGTTTACATATTCTTAAGTCCAGATCGGGAAGAGTCTAAATGGGTATTCCTGGCTTAAAGCTGGGAATAAACAAATCCGGCTTCCTTATTTCAAAACCTGCGTGTGCATGTGTGTGTGTTTTATATGTGTGTGTGTATCTATTGCATAAGCTGGCGAGACTGGACAAACACTGTTCAACAAGGATCAACAATATTTCCTTGTTCCCTAAAGGAAGTATCTAATGTGCTGTTAAGAGGTGAAAGGAGTGGAAAAGAACACTTGACATTCACAAACATGAGCATGCCACCACAAATGCATAACCATTACATATCTTGTTGTTTGCAGCTGCAACATCCATCACAAACGAGTCAAAGAGTTTCCCAGAATTTAACTACATTTTCTACTTTTGTCCTTATTTTTTAAAACAAAATATCCCAATTCATTTACAGCGTAATCCAGTAAGTTTTCCTTCCCTTACACACACCACAGTTTCATGTCTTTGGAGTTGCTCACTCCCAACTCATCATGTAATGAAGGGCCCTTCCCTCCCTATTGAAATACACTGAAAAAAGAATACCTTTCTAACACGGATTTCTACTGTTATTAAGAAGGTGGATTTTAACCTTCAACTGCGTATAAAAAATGGGTGTGGCTTCCAGATTTAAAAAGTGAAGCCAAGTGCCTTCAGCTGGCATTCTTTCTGAAGGCCAGCAGGGTAAAAAGACATCCGTTTGTACGGAGTTTTATGGGAAAACGGCCTGCAGTGCCCTTGTCCTGTGACCTCAGTAAACATTTTCTTGGATTTATGGGCTCAGTTGCTAGTTTCAGGTCATTCTCAGTAAAACTTTATTCAGTAAACTGTGGTCCTCATTAGAGGCGGAAAGGAGGATCATCCACCGTGTGCTCATTGACTGATGACCTGTGATTGGCCAGTTGTTAGCCAGTGTTTCCTCCCCATGCTTTGTGACGTTTGCCTTCTAATAGCAACAGGGAAGTTATTGCTTGAGGCTCAGTGTTATCACCTATGCACAAAAGCCTCATGCTTGTGCATATCTTTGACCTGCATCTCAAAGATAGACAGAAGAGCAGCATTTGACATCCTAGTATGAGAACACATGGCTGACCCCACAGCGGTAATTTACTAATGGGCTTCAAAGATCCATTCTCCCCATGATTAAAACAAAGCTGATTTCGAGTGAGGCGTTACTGGAATAAACTGGTTACTGGTTTAAATGCAACCAAACTTTATATCTGGTGTGGTGGTGCAGTTGTATTTTGCATTTCTGCTTCAGGACAGTGCTGGTGCTGTTTTACTCGTGAGAATTCTTCAGCCTCAGTTCTTTCCTGGTTAAAGTGGGCGAGGCTCATTTGGAAAAGGCTAACATCACATTATTTCCATTCACAAATCAGAGTAGCAACATTTGACTAGAAACATCAGTGGGGTTACTTATGTTGCCAAATCCAAACAGCAAACACAGTCCTTACAAAACAGGCAACATGCAACAGGCAATAACTAGGAATGCCATTTTTCCTAAACTGAAATCCTGGTTGTTGCTGATTTTGCCTTGCATTTTTAATATTATAGGTAACTGTCAGTGATTTGAGGCCAGATTAGCGCTCCTGAAAACAGTGAAAACTAAGAACAGTTCTCTTCCTGGTGGTACCAGGTCCACCTGGCTTCCTTTTTCTTGGTGGTGTACAGTTAAGTGTAGTTAGTGTCAAGTTAGTGTCTTGTTAAAATTCGATATTTTGGGGCTTATACACCGATCAGGCATAACATTATGACCACCTGCCTAATGTTGTGTTGGTCACCCTGTTGCTACCAAAACAAGTCTGATCCATTGAGCCATAGACTCCACTAGACCCCTGAAGGAGGTGCTGTGGTATCTGCACCAACATGTTAGCAACAGATCCTTTAAGTCCTGTGAGTTGTGAGGTGAAGCCTCCATGGATCAGACTTGTTTGTCCAGCAGGTCCCACAGCTCGATTGGATTGCGATCTGGGGAAACTGGAGGCCAAGTCAACACCTCAAACTTGTTGCTGTGCTCCTCAAACCATTCCTGAACCATTTTTGCTTCGTGGCAGGGCGCATTATCCTGGCGAAAGAGGCCACAGCCATCAGGGAATACCATTTCCATGAAAGGGTGTACATGGTCTGAAACAATGCTTAGGTAGGTGGTACGTCTCAAAGGAACATCCCCATCATCACAAGTTCTGATGCTTATGTGTCCATTGTTGGCACTTTCAGCAGGTAAGAGGGGTCATTACGGGCACCCTGACTGGTCTGCAGCTTTGCAGCCCCATACACAACAAACTGTGATGCCCTGTGTATTCCATCATCTTTATATCAGAACCAGCATTAACTTTTTCAGCAGTTCGAACTGCAGTAGCTCATCTGTTGGATCGGATCACACGGGCGAGCCTTCGCTCTTCACAGGCATCAGTGAGCCTTGGGCGCCCATGCCCCTGTCACTGGCTCACCAGTGTTCAGTACTTGGACCGTTTTTGATAGATACTGACCGCTGCAGACCAGGAACACCCCAGAGCTGCAGTTTTGGAGATGCTCTGATCCAGTCGTCTAGCCATCGCAGCTTGGTCCTTGTCAAATCCTTATGCATACCCATTTTTCTTCCTTCTAACACATTAAGTTTGAGGACAAAATGTTCACTTGCTCCCTAATACATCCCACCCACTAACAGGTGCAATGATGAAGAGATAATTGGTGTTATTCACTTCATCTGTCAGTGGTCATAATGTTGTGCCTGATCAGTGCATATTCCCCTGTATCCCAGAAAGTTGCTTCTGTTTATCTCGACGCAGCGATTCATCAGTCATCCAAGTGACTTCAGTCTAAGCTGACTGCAGATTTCCCCAACCTTATAAACACTACAGTAGCCTAACAATGAGCTACAAACTCAGTTTCAAGATCATTGGTACCCATGACCATCAATCACTGGCCATGGGTATTTTTCACAGAGTTGGGGGATAGCTGCTAGCGCAGCACTGTAAAATGGTGAAAGATGTATTCTTGGGCCCCCTCCTCAGTTCAGTGATGGTTGTTCCCTTTTCAAACAAATGGCCTCCTTGACTCCCCACTCAAACCAGTGTTCCTCCCAGTCCAGATGTGCACATCCTTGTTACTGAAAGAGTGGCTCTAGCCTGTGTAACTAGATGGCAGAGTCCTGCCCTGATTAGGTAGCTCTTCTACATTTTGTCATCTGCTTAGCCAGAGGTTGTTTGGTTTTCCTGATGTATAATTTACAGAAATCCTCCAGGCACTTAATTGTCTATATTATATTGTTCTGTTTGTGCTGGGGAACTTGATTCATGGGGTGGATGAGTCTTTGGTGTAGCAGGTTTTGGGGTGAAAGCCACAGAGACACAGTGTTTCAGCTGTTCTGATACTTCTGACACATCAGGGATCACCATAGGTTTTGCCTGGGCAGTCAGGGTCTTCCTTCTCTCCTGTATTGTATTCTTTAGGTGTCTTCCGAGCTCTGACAAATGTCCACCTTTATGTATTTATATATCTTAGGTTAATAATCTGTGGTATGAGGTCTGGTCAGTGGTGTTGTCCTGTTCTAACTGCTTCAGACAATCTATGACCCTTTTCCAAGTCACTTGGATGAGTGATAAAACATCGAAAATGAAAATGTTGCATTCATTTTCTGGGATTTTCTTACTTAGATTACTGAGCACGCACAGACATATTCCTGTGTAAATTAATTTTGCAAACTTTAAGATTCTATCTGGAATGAATGTGCTGATGCGATTGGACAGTTTACAAGAAAAATGCATGACTTACAGGTGACCTTACACAATCCATTTGGTGATTTTTGTAGATCGTAACTCCCCTTGGCAGCTAATTTTATTTTATTTTTCACTCATCACTCTCACCCTATGACAGATGGGATAGGCTCCAGCCCCCCCGCGACCCTGAACATGATAAGCAGAAGAGAATGGACGGATGGATGGATGAATGAATGGACGGATGGCCTCATCATCCTGGTTCCTATTTGCTAGTATTTGGCATTTTTTGACAATATGTGAATTTCACACTGATCTGTTAAAATAAGCAGGAAAGAAGATCCTGCAACAAGAATTCCACTTTAAAACAATGCACCAACATCACTAGTGATTTAGATATACAACACAGACACAGTGAATTATTAAACAGCTGTTTCCTCCAGTATTTCAGTAGCAAGCTGCACCTCAGGACAGGAAGATGGTGGATATTGAGCTTTGTAACAGTAGGTGTGTGGGCAGAGAGGACCTGCACAGAGAAGACAGAAGCAAATATCTATTACTAATAAAAGAAGACTTTGATTTGCTTGTCTAAATAGTAACAAAACATGAACTAAGGCAAAGTACAGACATGCAATAGAAAAGAACACAATAGAGTTCTGTCACATCCTGCTTTTCCTACTCAAGCAGCTTCTTGGTTGTTTGCTGCTGCAGTTTCTCGGCTAGAGGAGGAAGTGGGGAGTTGTAGGGCAAGAGGCAATGAGAGGAAGAAAGATGCAGCTCTGTGTAAACAGCTACTGCATGATATAAGCTGGAGGGGAGGACAGGGTTTCAGCCACAAGATCGCATATGCGGCTAATGCAGCTTAAATGGCGGATAAGAAAAAAGCTTTTTGAAAGCATATCTATACAGAAAAAGGAAATATTTTATAAATAATTTGTCACCCTGAGGGACTGATAACAGGAGAGGATGGGAGGTGATCAGTGGAACCTCCTGTTAGAATACTGGAGATGGAAAAGAGCATCCCAGAGAGAGAGAGAGACAGAGAGAGGGGAAGCAGGACAGAGTGAACAGTTTACACAATCACATAGAAAAATCACAGAAGGTATAGCATGCATTCTGCATTGTAGAATTGAAGAATGGCACAGCATGAAGCACAGAGAAGATGTGTACGTGTGTGTGCGCGCGTGTACATTGCATTTTTGCTTTCATGGCCTTATCTGTGCACGAGAAATAAATGAAAGAGAGAGACGAATGCACAAAATACACGTACGTTCTTATTTCTGTCTTTGTGAGGTCAGATGTTGACGTGATGTGTCCCTACAGCATTTTTGGTCCAAACAAATGTTTCTCTTTTGATCTTCATACTGAAACGTGGATTCCTGAAAACATTAAAATGATGAAGAGCTCAGGCAAACATAATTGTACCTGACAGGCTCAGTGATTTTCTATTAAATCACCTAAGAAATATGATTTACTATGCCTTTAATTGAAAAAAAAAAAGTCCAGGTGGCACATAGAGATTTATACAGGATTCATCACCAAGCAAAATATCTTAAGAATGTGCTTTTCAATGTGTCCGAGGGGAGGACCTCTAGTTGCCCTGCTTGATGCAACCTATGCCCACAGGAGGTTGATGACTAGCTACATTTTTTTATCAGGTCTTGAAGGTACTCTTAACAATCACAATTAAATGCTTAAGCCCAGACCTGAAGCTGAATCTTAACACTAAATTGCAACCCATAAACACCCCTTTATCTTTGGGCAAGGATTGAGGAAAATGTCCTTACTTTCACTATTAAGGTCCAAAACTCAAATTGGTTCTGACAAAGATAGATGCAGAAGGACACCCAGTTTTCTCAGCCTGTCAGTCAAACAGAGGAACAGGATGGGGGTAAGTGATGGCAGTAATGATCCTGCTATGAATAAACCAGTTGGAGGAAGTAGAGCTCCCATTAGAGTTCCCTCGTCAGGCTATTAATAACCAGAAAACTAATGCCTCCTCTGCAATCAATACCCACACCCACTAGGACATGGTTAAAGACAAACTGTGGTGTTTGATCTTCTAGCGCTACTCAGTTGTTTGAAAGGAAAGGGAATTGGGACTGTTATGGCCATTTGTGGGGGCTTGCTAATGTTTCAAAGAACAACATTAGGAATATAATTTCTCATCTTTTGATCTGATGAGCGTGTTAAAAATGACATCTGCAGATGTATTTTTGTCATCTCAGGGGTAGGAAGCTTAAAGGAGCTGAATCTATTGTTGCTATAAAAAGAGTAAAGGCCATTTTCTCAGCAATCATTGTGACTGGCAACTTTCATACAGCTTAAAAAGTAGAAAGACTGCATTCATCACAGTAAAATGGAGCGTTGTGGTGGTCCGGGCACAATATCAAAGCGGTGCTTGGCAGCAGCCTTTTGCAGTATGTTTCACAATGACTCATTGATGGTTGTGTAGCTGCAGATTTTTGTTGCAGCTCCCGACACATCACCAAACTTACGTGTTATTTTGTGTTCCAGATTTCAAGAGGACTTAATGTTTGTGTTTGTTTTTAACTGGGCTTAGCTCTCAGCACATCTTTCAGAGAACCACCAAACAGTAGAGCCTCTTACACCTAATATGTCAAACTATACAACCATAAAAAATGATCACCTCCTTGATGTAATCGTAAGTGAACTATTGTGTGGGTCAGTGGCGTGCGCTGTCTAAGGCTGAGCTCATTTCAAACACTTCATGCTCTGTTTAATCTACATCATGTTCTGTAAAATCATGTTTGTAGTGGCTGTCCTGTGAGGAACACGTGAAACAATCGAGATCACTTTGGTAATTTTTAATAGTCTATTTTTGGATTTGACTCATGCTCGCCTTGCTGCCAAATTAAACAGTTGGTTACAGTCAGGAGAAAATGATCAGGAAAATAAACCAAAATCAAAAACGTACCATATCAATGATATTCCATAATTATAGGATGGTGGACCGAATACAATAGGTTGTGTTTATGCCACCAACTAGTGTCACATAATTGCTTAACATCATTTCACAAAGTGGACAGAGCAACACAGCAAACAGGCCATGCTGGACGCTTTCTGCATTTTGGATTCTCTGGCTGACTGTTTAGAATTACTGAGTTACTGTGCAGTTACTAAGTCTGCCAGGCACAAGTAACAGGGCCCAGGATGTAAAGAGGACCTCCAGCCAAGTGACAGTTATTTCTTGTTGAAACAATAAGTGCAAAGAGGCCCACAATGATACTAAAGAGACTCAAAACTATCACAAAGACATGCAAAACAACCACAAAGACAGAAAACAACCACAAAGAGATGCGAAGGCTTATAAAACATGCACAGAGATATAAAACAACTACAATAGGATGCAAAACAACCACAAAGAGATATGAAACAACTACAAAGAGGTGCAAAACAAACACAGACACAAACAACCACAAAGACATGCAAAGCAACTCCAAATAGATGCAACACAACTACAAAGCAGCCATTACAAAATGAAAAATTAAATCTATCTCAGGATGAAATGCTATTTATTTGTCAGTTTCCAGGCTTTGCAAACTTGGGTTATACAGTACATTACCTTTGGTCTAAAATGGGATCTCTAAATTGTGACTTTCTCAGCCAGATGCAAAATTTCCAGTGAGTGGAAAATGAAAGCCACATCAGCAGTCAAACCCATCAAGCTGACCAGCAAAGGTTTGGTTCACAACCCAATCTCACTAAGCTGAAATCAACAAGACTGAGGGCTGACCTGTTCATAAATATAATGGCTTGTCAGACATAAGGAAGAGCCAGAGGTGGGTGGATCAATACGGTGGTACGCTGCCAAAAGCTTTCATCAATAGAAAGACTGATATTTTTCAGTGTGTGTCTACTGATACAGGCTGGCTGGTGTAAGGACACATCCTGGACCATGAAAATTGAGTTAGTGTTATCTAGTAAGCTTGATAATTTCCTAAATCAAGAGGTGTCAGCTTTGTGATGCCAGGTTTATCATAATAAGTCAGCAAGCAAATGGGCTCAAGGTTGTGCAGACAAATGGACCCTTCAGCACACATAAAGGGGTCTGGTTTCAAGTAAGAACCACAGGAGAGGCCCTCTGGCATCCATTCATCCACCCATCATCCATCCATCCACCCATCCATCCACCCATCCACCCATCCATCCATCCATCCACCCATCCATCCACCCATCTATCCTCCTTTTCTTTCTGACATGACACTATCTTTCAACTCTTCATATTCCTAAACAACAAAGGCCTAAAAAAAGAGGGATCTTTCTTTGATCACAACACTATCATATAGTTTATTATGCATCCCCATACTCCATCTTTTATTTTTGCAGACAAAAAACAGCCAAACCCACAAAGGTGTGCTTTATCAGTGTGATTCCTTTTAGATGATTTTCAGTGTTTCAGAGCTGTTTGATAGTGATACAGCGCCTGTCACCAGCTCAGCTCTGTGTCCTTCTGACTGTGTATGTGTATGTGGGCTTGTGCGTGTGTGTGTGTGTGTGTGTGTGTGGCACGTGCGCGCATCTAGAGAGCACGTCTATTATCAGCCCACAGCTGAAGCACATATTAGAGAGAAGCGGAAGAGCGAGAGAGGTTGATGAGGCTAGTGAACAGAAAGACCGTACAATTCTCAGCTACTGACAAAAGGATGCACGCGCGCGCACGCACGCACACACACACACACACACACACACACACACACACACACACACACACACACACACACACACACACACAGAGAAAGAAACAAAGATTTCAAAGACCAACATTCTTTCAGAGGTCATGTTTGTTTTGGTGAGATTCTAGCTACAGTGCTGTATGCATAAAACATGTAAACAATTTCACTTATTAGGCCCGAGCCTCCCGAAGGGGTAGGCGAGGAGCCTATTGTATTCGCTCGTGCGAAAAACGAAAAAGGTCAAAGTCGAGCGCGCAGCGCTCGACTTTGACCACGGACCCTCAAACAAGGTAGGGCAGGTCGAACGCTTTCCAAAAACGTATATATGCGGGTGAATGGAACAGCCCATAATTGAAATCGCTAATGTCAAAAGTTAGCTTGCGCGACAAAATTGGGTCAATGACGAGCGCGTTGCGCTCGTCATTGACCATGGACCTCACCACAACGTGGGTCATGTCGAGACGATTCCGAAAACGTATATATGAAGGTGACTGGAAAGGCGCATAATTGGAATTGTTGGCGACGTTCATTATTAGGCCCGAGCCTCCCGAAGGGGTAGGCGAGGAGCCTATTGTATTCGCTCGCGCGAAAAACGAAAAAAGGTCAAAGTCGAGCGCGCAGCGCTCGACTTTGACCACGGACCCTCAAACAAGGTAGGGCAGGTCGAACGCTTTCCGAAAACGTATATATGCGGGTGAATGGGTCAGCCTGGGTCAGAAATCGCTAATGTCAAAAGTTAGCTTGCGCGACAAAATTGGGTCAATGACGAGCGCAACGCGCTCGTCATTGACCATGGACCTCACCGCAACGTGGGTCGTGTCGAGACGATTCCGAAAACGTATATATGAAGGTGACTGGAAAGGCGCATAATTGGAATCGTTGGCGTTCTTCATTATTATTATTAGGCCCGAGCCAACCGAAGGGTCGGCGAGGAGCCTATTGTAATCGCAATGGGCGAATGAGCAAAAATGGGCGGAGTCACATGGGACGCGGTCAGAAGTGGCCCCGGACCTCATAGGGACGTGCGCCATGTCGAGACGTTTCCGAAAATGTATATATGTGGGTCACTGGAAAAGCGCATTATTGGAATCGTTAGAATTTGTCATTATTATTTTTCTTCTTCTTCTTTTTCTTTCTCCGTCTATCCCCTCAAATTTGACCCCCTGAACATATACGAAAACTCACCATTTTCGCTACAGAGGTCAGGTCTGGCGAAAAATTGATTTTTTTAATGTCATCAAGAACCAACTCTAAAAGGGGGCTCCACGGCGCCCCCCGGAAAATTCATTTTTCGGCCCTCTATGGGAGAGGCCACGATCAACTTTGTCGTAGAACCACGAAATTGGCGTCACACATAGATCATGTCAGGACAAGCAAAAAATCCTCTTGGAGCACCCCCACACAGCAAACAGGAAGTCAGCCACCGTGGCCTGAACTTTGCCCTCTGCCAATTTGGTGATGATGCACACCTCGTATTTGAAACATCTCCTCTTAGGGCGTTACACCTACAGACACCAAAATCGCTCAGCATAATCTAGACCAGTAGGCCATCAAAAGTTATTCAGGGTTTTATCAAAAAATCAATGGTTTGGTCGTTAGGGGGCGCTGAACTTGGCCTTCGTTTTGGCCTAAATTACACTCACCTTTTCTGTCATCACTCGTGCATGCTTTGCCAGATTTCTACCAAACTTTAATAACTTATGTAGGGTCCCACCATGAATCCATAAATGGAGAAACAATGGCAATTCCTGCAATAGCGCCCCCTACATAATCAAAATAAAATTTACATGGAGCTTCAAAATTTTAGTTACTCGTAGAGTTATGAAATTTGGTTTCCACATTCTGTATATGACCCTGATCATAAAAGTCAATCAGACCCATGCCTCATTTTGCACGCCGCCCCCATGACCACACCCCCAATTCCCCATTGGTTTTCAATGGAAAACCTAACATTTCTGTGTGACACACTTTTTTCAGGTGTTTTGAGCTGTACATTGATCACAAACATTCCCACTAAGGCCCATGATGATGTTCCTTTGCAGAGGGGCGTGGCCCTGGGGCCATGGCGAGCTTCGATCCTTCGCCATGACATTTCGTTTGCCTCTCAATCCCATATACTTTGTCCGATTGCCCTCAAACTTCACAAGTGTGATAATGACCCACCCCTGCACACATCCATATGACATTATTGACTGACAGTCGCAGCGCCACCTAGTGGAACAAGTAACATGCTCTAATTTAAACAGTCATTGTTCAATCTGCACCAAACTTCACAAGCATGATAAGGACCCACCCCTGCACACATCCATATCACATTATTGACTGACAGTCGCAGCGCCACCTAGTGGAAACAGGATTCCAATGATGCATCTAATCTGCTTCAAACTTCACAAGTGTGATAAGGACCCACCCCTGAACACATCCATAGGACATTATTGAATGCCCCTCTAGCGCCCCTAGTGGAACAAATAACTTGCTGTAATTTAAACAGTCATTGTTCAATCTGCACCAAACTTCACAAGTGTGATAAGGACCCATCCGTGCACACATCCACATGACATTTTTGAATGACAGTCGCAGCGCCACCTAGTGGAATCAGGATTCCAATGATGCATCCGTTCTGCTTCAAACTTCACAAGTGTGATAAGGCCTCACCCCTGAAGACATCCACAGGACATTATTGAATGCCAGTCTAGCGCCCCTAGTGGAACACGGAAGTTGTTGTAATTCAAACACTGATTGTCGAATCTGCACCAAACTTCACAAGTGTGATAAGGACCCACCCCTGCACACATCCGTATGACATTATTGACTGACAGTCGCAGCGCCACCTAGTGGAAACAGGATTCCAATGACGCATCCAATCTGCACCAAACTTCACAAGTGTGATAATGACCCACCCCTGAAGTCATCCACAGGACATTATTGAATGACAGTCACAGCGCCACCTTGTGGAAACACATAGATTAACTGCTCAAAATCGGGTTTTTACACTTGGCAGTGGAAGCGGCTCTCAGTGGGCTCGCTGGAGGTTTGCATGGCACGCAGGGAGCTCGCTGAGGATTTGCAGGGCTCAAAGGCGGTTCGCTTGTGGTTCGCGGAGGCTCACAGGCGGCGAGGGCCTTCAACGCCGCTTGCGGCTTTAATTATTATTATTATTATTCTATCTGATTCTATGATCGCTAATTTGACCCCCTGAACATATATGAAAACTCACCAAATTTTGCATACAAGCCAGGTCTGGTGAAAAATTGGATTTTTTAATGGTGCCATTAAAAAACTTAAAAAAGTGGCGAGATGGCGCCCCCTAGAAAATTGAAATTTTGCATTCCTATGAGAGGGCCAAAAAAAAATTTGGCCGTAGAACCACCAAATTCGGGTCAGAAACAGACCATGTCAAGACCAACAAAAAATTACATTATGGAGTTGCCGCCCGACCAACAGGAAGTCAGCCATGTTTGGTTGAACTTTGACCTTTGCCAAGTCAGCCATTTTGCACACCTCGTACTTGAACGAACTTGTCCTAGGGAGTTTAACCCACTGACACCAAAATCGCTCAGGATCATCTAGACAAACGGGGCATCAAAAGTTATTCACAGTTTTATCAAATTTTCAACGGTGTTGCCATGACAACCCCATAAATTTGCCCTTCGTTTTTGTGTCTCGCGGCAATTTTCGTCGCGCAATCGTTCGCACAATCCTAGGCCGATCTGCATCAAAATTTAATCACTTATGTACTGTACCAGCCTGAACCCCCAATTAGGGAAAAAAGACTGTAGGTGCAATAGCGCCCCCTACAGAAGCAAACAAAAATTTGTATGGAGGTCCAGAATTTTAGTTTCTCGAAATTAAGTGAAAATTGGTGTCAACATTCTTGACATAGTCCCGATCAAAAAAGTCAATGACACCTATATTCTATTTTGTAATATGTTGCCATGGCGAAGCCGGAAATTCCCCATTGTTTTCCAATGGGAAAAAGTGAAAATTGACCAATACAAAAATTTTCAGTTAGTTTGCCCAAAATAAATGAAATTCGGTACACAGATTCTCTAAGTCATCCTGATCGAAAAAGTCAATCATGACCATATTGAATTTTTAAACCTGTTGCCATGGCAATGTCAGACATTTTTGGTGTTAAAAAATTTCACATTTCAACACACAAAAAGTGGCACTGGACTTTACCTGAAATGCGTGAAATTTGGTACAATGATTCCTCACATCAACCTGAACAAAAAAGTCCCAGAGTAAAATTTCTGTAAAATGTAAGCCGTTGCCGTGGCGATGCCCTAAATATGGCATCTTTTTCTTTGACATTGCCAATACTTATTGTGCAATCGTTCGCACAATCCTTTGCCGATCTGCATCAAAATTTAATCACTTATGTACTGAACCAGCCTGAACCCCAAATTAGGGATAAAAGACTGTAGCTGCAATAGCGCCCCCTACAGAAGCAATTAAAAATTTGTATGGAGGTCCAGAATTTTAGTTTGTCTGAATTGCATGAAAATTTGTGTCAACATTCTTGACATCATCCTGATCAAAAAAGCCAATGACACCTATATTCTATTTTCTAACACGTTGCCGTGGCGAATCCCCGAATTTCCCCATTGTTTTCCAATGGGTAAAAGTCAAAATTGACCCATACAAAAATTTTCAGTTAGTTTGCCCAAAATACATGAAATTCGGTACACAGATTCTCTAATTCAATCTGATCAAAAAAGCCAATCACACCTACATGATATTGTGCAGGCTGTTGCCATGACGATTACAAACGTTCCCCATTTTATTCCTATGGGAAAAATTGTGAAATTTCTGCGCTTGTAAAATGACCGTTTTGTGTCTCAGACATGAACAGAAATGCTTCAAATTTGGTACACACATTCTTCACATTTCCCTGAACAAAAAAACTTGAGGTGAAAATGCTGTAATATGTAAGATGTTGTCATGGCGATGCCCTAAATATGGCATCTTTTTCTTTGACATTGCCAATACTTATTGTGCAATCGTTCGCACAATCCTTTGCCGATCTGCATCAAAATTTAATCACTTATGTACTGATCCACCCTGAACCCCCAATTTGGGAAACAAGACTATAGGTGCAATAGCGCCCCCTATAGAAGCAAACAAAATTTGTATGGAGGTCCCGAATCTTAGTTTGTCGAAATTGAGTGAAAATTTGTGTCAACATTCTTGACATGATCCTGATCAAAAAAGCCAAAGACACCTATATTCTATTTTCTAACATGTTGCCATGGCGAAGCCCGAAATTCCCCATTGTTTTCCAATGGGAAAAAGTGAAAATTCAACAATACAAAAATTTTCTGTTAGTTTGCCCAAAATACATGAAATTCGGTACACAGATTCTCTAAGTCATTTTGACCAGAGAAGTCAATCACACCTAAATCACATTTTGTACAGTGTTGCCATGACAATTACAAAAGTGCCCCATTTTATTCCTATGGGAAAAAATTTGAAATTTCTGCCAATGTAAAATGACTGTTTTATCTCTCAGACATGAATAGAAATGCATCAAATTTGGTACACACAGTCTTCACATTTCCCTGAACAAAAACCTAAAGGTGAAAATGCTGTAATATGTAAGATGTTGTCATGGCGATGCCCTAAAAATAGCATATTTTCCTGTCATATAGCCAATACATCCATTGCAAATTTACAGGTGGCAGCTCCAAAAAGGGCTGGAAAATGGCAAAAAAAACTGGCCCGGCTGGAAAAGCTGGGTTCAAATCGGCACCAGCATCGGGGCTGCGGCCGGCGAGGGCCTACTATCGCCGCTTGCGGCTATATTTAGGCCCGAGCCAACCGAAGGGGTCGGCGAGGAGCCTATTGTAATCGCAACGGGCGAATGAGCAAAAATGGGCGGAGTCACATGCGACGCGGTCAGAAGTGGCCCCGGACCTCATAGGGACGTGCGCCATGTCGAGACGTTTCCGAAAATGTATATATGCGGGTCACTGGAAAAGCGCATTATTGGAATCGTTAGAATTTGTCATAAGGCCCGAGCCAACCGAAGGGTCGGCGAAGCCTATTGTAATCGCAAGGGGCGAATGAGCAAGAATGGGCGGAGTCACATGTGACGCGGTCGAAGTGGCCCCGGACCTCATAGGGACGTGCGTCATGTCGAGACGTTTCCGAAAATGTATATATGCGGGTCACTGGAAAGGCGCATTATTGGAATCGTTAGAATTTGTCATTATTATTATTAGGCCCGAGCCAACCGAAGGGTCGGCGAGGAGCCTATTGTAATCGCAAGGGGCGAATGAGCAAAAATGGGCGGAGTCACATGGGACGCGGTCAGAAGTGGCCCCGGACCTCATAGGGACGTGCGCCATGTCGAGACGTTTCCGAAAATGTATATATGCGGGTCACTGGAAAAGCGCATTATTGGAATCGTTAGAATTTGTCATTATTATTATTATTATTATTCTTCTTCTTTTTCTTTCTCCGTCTATCCCCTCAAATTTGACCCCCTGAACATATACGAAAACTCACCATTTTCGCTACAGAGGTCAGGTCTGGCGAAAAATTGATTTTTTTAATGTCATCAAGAACCAACTCTAAAAGGGGGCTCCACGGCGCCCCCCGGAAAATTCATTTTTCGGCCCTCTATGGGAGAGGCCACGATCAACTTTGTCGTAGAACCACGAAATTGGCGTCACACATAGATCATGTCAGGACAAGCAAAAAATCCTCTTGGAGCACCC
This sequence comes from Pterophyllum scalare, assembly GCA_024447675.2. Classification (NCBI taxonomy): domain Eukaryota; kingdom Metazoa; phylum Chordata; class Actinopteri; order Cichliformes; family Cichlidae; genus Pterophyllum; species Pterophyllum scalare. The sequence continues at coordinate 4,362 of JAMQGT020000648.1, read as the reverse complement.
CCACACAGCAAACAGGAAGTCAGCCACCGTGGCCTGAACTTTGCCCTCTGCCAATTTGGCGATGATGCACACCTCGTATTTGAAACATCTCCTCTTAGGGCGTTACACCTACAGACACCAAAATCGCTCAGCATAATCTAGACCAGTAGGCCATCAAAAGTTATTCAGGGTTTTCATCGAAAATCAATGGTTTGGTCGTTAGGGGGCGCTGAACTTGGCCTTCGTTTTGGCCTAAATTACACTCACCTTTTCTGTCATCACTCGTGCATGCTTTGCCAGATTTCTACCAAACTTTAATAACTTATGAAGGGTCCCACAATGAATCCATAAATGGAGAAACAATGGCAATTCCTGCAATAGCGCCCCCTACATAATCAAAATAAATTTTGCATGGAGCTTCAAAATTTTAGTTACTCGTAGAGTTATGAAATTTGGTTTCCACATTCTGTATATGACCCTGATCAAAAAAGTCAATCAGACCCATGCCTCATTTTGCACGCCGCCCCCGTGACCACACCCCCAATTCCCCATTGGTTTTCAATGGAAAACCTAACATTTCTGTGTGACACACTTTTTTCAGGTGTTTTGAGCTGTACATTGATCACAAACATTCCCACTAAGGCCCATGATGATGTTCCTTTGCAGAGGGGCGTGGCCCTGGGGCCATGGCGAGCTTCGATCCTTCGCCATGACATTTCGTTTGCCTCTCAATCCCATATACTTTGTCCGATTGCCCTCAAACTTCACAAGTGTGATAATGACCCACCCCTGCACACATCCATATGACATTATTGAATGACAGTCGCAGCGCCACCTAGTGGAACAAGTAACATGCTCTAATTTAAACAGTCATTGTTCAATCTGCACCAAACTTCACAAGCATGATAAGGACCCACCCCTGCACACATCCATATCACATTATTGACTGACAGTCGCAGCGCCACCTAGTGGAAACAGGATTCCAATGATGCATCCAATCTGCTTCAAACTTCACAAGTGTGATAAGGACCCACCCCTGAACACATCCATAGGACATTATTGAATGCCCCTCTAGCGCCCCTAGTGGAACAAGTAAGTTGCTGTAATTTAAACAGTCATTGTTCAATCTGCACCAAACTTCACAAGTGTGATAAGGACCCACCCGTGCACACATCCACATGACATTTTTGAATGACAGTCGCAGCGCCACCTAGTGGAATCAGGATTCCAATGATGCATCCGTTCTGCTTCAAACTTCACAAGGGTGATAAGGCCTCACCCCTGAAGACATCCACAGGACATTATTGAATGCCAGTCTAGCGCCCCTAGTGGAACACGGAAGTTGTTGTAATTCAAACACTGATTGTCGAATCTGCACCAAACTTCACAAGTGTGATAAGGACCCACCCCTGCACACATCCGTATGACATTATTGACTGACAGTCGCAGCGCCACCTAGTGGAAACAGGATTCCAATGACGCATCCAATCTGCACCAAACTTCACAAGTGTGATAATGACCCACCCCTGAAGTCATCCACAGGACATTATTGAATGACAGTCACAGCGCCACCTTGTGGAAACACATAGATTAACTGCTCAAAATCGGGTTTTTACACTTGGCAGTGGAAGCGGCTCTCAGTGGGCTCGCTGGAGGTTTGCATGGCACGCAGGGAGCTCGCTGAGGATTTGCAGGGCTCAAAGGCGGTTCGCTTGTGGTTCGCGGAGGCTCACAGGCGGCGAGGGCCTTCAACGCCGCTTGCGGCTTTAATTATTATTATTATTCTTCTTTTTCTTTCTCCGTCTATCCCCTCAAATTTGACCCCCTGAACATATACGAAAACTCACCATTTTCGCTACAGAGGTCAGGTCTGGCGAAAAATTGATTTTTTTAATGTCATCAAGAACCAACTCTAAAAGGGGGCTCCACGGCGCCCCCGGAAAATTCATTTTTCGGCCCTCTATGGGAGAGGCCACGATCAACTTTGTCGTAGAACCACGAAATTGGCGTCACACATAGATCATGTCAGGACAAGCAAAAAATCCTCTTGGAGCACCCCCACACAGCAAACAGGAAGTCAGCCACCGTGGCCTGAACTTTGCCCTCTGCCAATTTGGCGATGATGCACACCTCGTATTTGAAACATCTCCTCTTAGGGCGTTACACCTACAGACACCAAAATCGCTCAGCATAATCTAGACCAGTAGGCCATCAAAAGTTATTCAGGGTTTTCATCGAAAATCAATGGTTTGGTCGTTAGGGGGCGCTGAACTTGGCCTTCGTTTTGGCCTAAATTACACTCACCTTTTCTGTCATCACTCGTGCATGCTTTGCCAGATTTCTACCAAACTTTAATAACTTATGAAGGGTCCCACAATGAATCCATAAATGGAGAAACAATGGCAATTCCTGCAATAGCGCCCCCTACATAATCAAAATAAATTTTGCATGGAGCTTCAAAATTTTAGTTACTCGTAGAGTTATGAAATTTGGTTTCCACATTCTGTATATGACCCTGATCAAAAAAGTCAATCAGACCCATGCCTCATTTTGCACGCCGCCCCCGTGACCACACCCCCAATTCCCCATTGGTTTTCAATGGAAAACCTAACATTTCTGTGTGACACACTTTTTTCAGGTGTTTTGAGCTGTACATTGATCACAAACATTCCCACTAAGGCCCATGATGATGTTCCTTTGCAGAGGGGCGTGGCCCTGGGGCCATGGCGAGCTTCGATCCTTCGCCATGACATTTCGTTTGCCTCTCAATCCCATATACTTTGTCCGATTGCCCTCAAACTTCACAAGTGTGATAATGACCCACCCCTGCACACATCCATATGACATTATTGAATGACAGTCGCAGCGCCACCTAGTGGAACAAGTAACATGCTCTAATTTAAACAGTCATTGTTCAATCTGCACCAAACTTCACAAGCATGATAAGGACCCACCCCTGCACACATCCATATCACATTATTGACTGACAGTCGCAGCGCCACCTAGTGGAAACAGGATTCCAATGATGCATCCAATCTGCTTCAAACTTCACAAGTGTGATAAGGACCCACCCCTGAACACATCCATAGGACATTATTGAATGCCCCTCTAGCGCCCCTAGTGGAACAAGTAAGTTGCTGTAATTTAAACAGTCATTGTTCAATCTGCACCAAACTTCACAAGTGTGATAAGGACCCACCCGTGCACACATCCACATGACATTTTTGAATGACAGTCGCAGCGCCACCTAGTGGAATCAGGATTCCAACGATGCATCCGATCTGCTTCAAACTTCACAAGGGTGATAACGACCTCACCCCTGAAGACATCCACAGGACATTATTGAATGACAGTCACAGCGCCACCTTGTGGAAACACATAGATTAACAGCTCAAAATCGGGTTTTTACACTTGGCAGTGGAAGCGGCTCTCAGTGGGCTCGCTGGAGGTTTGCATGGCACGCAGGGAGCTCGCTGAGGATTTGCAGGGCTCAAAGGCGGTTCGCTTGTGGTTCGCGGAGGCTCACAGGCGGCGAGGGCCTTCAACGCCGCTTGCGGCTTTAATTATTATTATTATTATTTTTCTTCTTCTTCTTTCTTTCTCCGTCTATCCCCTCAAATTTGACCCCCTGAACATATACGAAAACTCACCATTTTCGCTACAGAGGTCAGGTCTGGCGAAAAATTGATTTTTTTAATGTCATCAAGAACCAACTCTAAAAGGGGGCTCCACGGCGCCCCCGGAAAATTCTTTTTCGGCCCTCTATGGGAGAGGCCACGATCAACTTTGTCGTAGAACCACGAAATTGGCGTCACACATAGATCATGTCAGGACAAGCAAAAAATCCTCTTGGAGCACCCCCACACAGCAAACAGGAAGTCAGCCACCGTGGCCTGAACTTTGCCCTCTGCCAATTTGGCGATGATGCACACCTCGTATTTGAAACATCTCCTCTTAGGGCGTTACACCTACAGACACCAAAATCGCTCAGCATAATCTAGACCAGTAGGCCATCAAAAGTTATTCAGGGTTTTCATCGAAAATCAATGGTTTGGTCGTTAGGGGGCGCTGAACTTGGCCTTCGTTTTGGCCTAAATTACACTCACCTTTTCTGTCATCACTCGTGCATGCTTTGCCAGATTTCTACCAAACTTTAATAACTTATGTAGGGTCCCACCATGAATCCATAAATGGAGAAACAATGGCAATTCCTGCAATAGCGCCCCCTACATAATCAAAATAAAATTTGCATGGAGCTTCAAAATTTTAGTTACTCGTAGAGTTATGAAATTTGGTTTCCACATTCTGTATATGACCCTGATCAAAAAAGTCAATCAGACCCATGCCTCATTTTGCACGCCGCCCCCGTGACCACACCCCCAA
>JAMQGT020000647.1:0-101163 GCA_024447675.2 Pterophyllum scalare | reverse complement strand
CAACTAAATGAACCAGTACAGGACAGAACCCATCCGTTACAGTGCCTTGCGAAAGTATTCGGCCCCCTTGAACTTTTTCAACCTTTTGCCACATTTCAGGCTTCAAACATAAAGATATAAAATTATAATTTTTTTGTGAAAGAATCAACAACAAGTGGGACACAATCGTGAAGTGGAATGAAATTTTATTGAATGTGATGAGTTTTTCAGACAAACGTGCAATATTATTGGGCCCCTTTACTTTCAGTGCAGGCAACCCACTCTCAGAAGTTCAGTGAGGATCTCTGAGTTCGGTTCAATGTTGTCCCAAATGACTGATGACTATAAATAGGATCCACCTGTGTGTAATCAAGTCTCCGTAACCTCACCTGCTCTGTGATAGTCTAGGGTTCTGTTCCAAGTGCAGAGAGCATCATGAAGACCAAGGAACACACCAGGCAGGTCCGAGATACTGTTGTGGAGAAGTTTAAAGCCGGATTTGGATACAAAAACATTTTCCCAAGCTTTAAACATCTCAAGGAGCACTGTGCAAGCAATCATATTGAAATGGAAGGAGTATCAGACCACTGCAAACTGACCAAGACCCTCGCCGTCCCTTAACTTTTATCTCAAACAAGGAGAAGACTGATCAGAGATGCAGCCAAGAGGCCCGGAAGCAATACGTAACTGAACCAAGCGCGTTACATAACAACAAGGCCATGTGCATCTGCTGTAATAATTTTTGCCTATTCTTCATAACTCCAGCCTGTGCCTCCTAAATTCAGTAGGCGGCTCTTTTTATTGGTCAGTTTTTTTGCAAAAGAATAGCAAAATGACACATCAGACACCCACTTTTATTGAAGTGCTCGCACAACCTAATGAAGAAAAGCTTGGATAAACAAAGAATGGTGATAACCATCGTCGTGAGGTTTTAGGTTTTTTTTTAAGTTAGCTAATGCAAACAATGCCTGGCTATGTCAAAAATACTTTGCAGTATACATGGGACAATAAATAGACAGAGAACTCACTGGGAACAAGATGCAGGTGGCACCTTGGAGGGTGGAGCAGACAATCAAAAAGGCAAGAAAACACACACACAAAGGAATCAAAAATACTGGAGACACATAAGTTGTGTAGCATGAAAATAAAAAGAAAGCAATTAAAAAGAGAGACTTGTGGTGCACACACAGACAAACAGAGGTCATAGATAGGGAAGCATAGTGCACACAAGTAAAACCAAAACACTCAGAAACATACAGGAAGCCCAAAAGAAAGACAGAGGAGGATAACACTGACCATCACATTAGAAACAGTGAGGTGCTACTTCTGGAAAAGATAGACATCCTTTACTTATCCAGATTCTGTACAGTGAATTTGTACATGAGCTAGATACAGACTGCATATAAACGTCAAGTTGTACTGTTCTTTTTGTTGTGGATTCAAACACTATATTTTAATGGCTACAATTCTTACACATAAATTTCAGAAGTCCTACCTAAGGTGTAGGTAAAAGGACAGGAGAGATGCACACCTAGCAATACGTAACTGAACGAAGTAGGCTACATAACACAACCATGTTTGCTGTATTGCAGATAGATGAAAAGCAGCATGGGGCAGACAGAAGAAATATTTACTTTTTGAACTGAGGAGATAACAGAAACCTTTGCTTGTCTTTTTTTTTAAAATCTGCTAAAAAATCATTAGGCAATTGTTCATTATTCATCCCTTTAAAAAAAACACACACATCTGCTCTGCTGTTATCATCCATCTGCCTTTGCCACTTCTCCCTGCTTCCTTCTAAGGATTTCTCCTCTTAACCCTCTGCATGTAATAACTGTCATCTGCCATGCCAATGAGCCATGTAGTAAAAGTGCTGTTCCTTAAATTTATCTAGGCTAATCTCAAAGCCGTCACAACAGTCGTTACGAAGGGAAAAGGTACTTTATTTGGAGCGGCTGCGGAGGAGGGACAAGAGAACGAGTGGGAGGGCACTCCCAAGGATGTCGTTTTGAAAACCCCTCACTTTTGTGATGCAGAGTCGCTGAAGCGTATGTGGTGGGTGGTTGCCGGTGACACGGTGTGATAAATAAGGGTAAGACTCTAGATATTAGTGTTAAACCCCTTTCTTCTGTTCAGTTTGCTCTAAAGATGGAAAGAATCTCGCTTTCATGTCATGTTAGATTCCAGTTGAAAGGGCCTCAAGCTATTTTCATCTTTCTGAGTTTACTGTAGCACTTTCTAGCTTTACTTGTCTTGTTGCGGTCTGGCTGTCAGGCTGCGCGGCTGACAGCTGATGCCTATGGCACGAGCCAGGGAAACCCATGGGAGAAGAGGAGATGTCCTATAAAATATGATGTGCTGCTTAGCCACGGAGTCACTCTCACATCCTGCTGTGCCGCTTCAGAGGCTCCGCTGAGCTGTTTCCAGCGGATCGGGCATGTTGTACAACCACCGTGTGAAATGTTCAGTGAGCTCGCATACATTTACACCATTGCTTTGTTGTAATGCCATGGTGGGAATAATGAGCAATCAGTGCATGCATATGTCCACCTCTGCTCAGTAACAATATGCATCGGTTAACATTTTCACTGATTAATCTCAAGGGTTGTGCGGGGGTGTTTCTTTAAAGATTATACTTGCAAAGTTTTTTTTGGTAAGTTCTGAATGTCGGCAAGTGCCTGTATTTGTTGTTAGCTCATTAAAGCGAGAAGATAGTCCAATAGAACAAAGCTATTGATGAGAACAATTGATTACACCAAGTAGTCACTTAAGACTGAAATTCAGCATCCCTCAGATGATCTTACTGCCATCTCCACTGAGCTGACGCTGCACCTCTCATCCCCAGCTGTGAGTCTTGCTCTCCAAACAGTAATATTTACCCCTCTAATAAAAATCATTGTTGTGCGGCTCGCACTAAATCAGAGGCCTGTTTCTGTCTGCAGTGACAGACTAAAATTTAAAGCATCTCTCACAGTGATGGAGCGCTCCTGAGGCTTTTATTAGTTTGGCGGAAAAGACAGCCCTCATCAGGTTGTGGTGTGCGAATCCAACAATGCGTGAAGCTGTACTGCAATCTGTTTCTGGTACTATTAAGCCAATTAGCTACTTCAGACAAGTAATTATTAACACTGATTGCAATTTTAGATGAATGATATTTCATTTGCTGATATGTATGTTTGAGAAGTGGCAGTCTACTTTTAACTTTGAGTTCTAGTAAAATGGCAGTAAGCACATTTGCAGCTTCTGCTCTGAAACTGAATATGTAGGCATTCTGTCATCTAAGGCCTCAGTTACACAGGCCTAGAGATGTGTCTGGAACCACTGGTTGCAAGGGAAAAATGTGTATTTTCCAGCTGATTGGCGAGCAGTTGCTGTGACAGGTAGATTGTGCTGCACAAAAAAATCTCACTAACCTAGCAGGTTGTCGCAACCACCGGTTATATGCATAAAAGAGATGCCAATCTGTATGCAAAACACTTGCCAAATTCTTGCCAAAGAGTCATGAAAGCTGCAAAAAGTGACAAACTAGAAACTTTTTGCCTTCAAAGTTAAAATTGTGCCTTGCAAAATGTTTACTTTTAAGGTGAATGTTCTCCGTATCTGTTTTGCATCACACTTTTTCCCAATTTCACTACAGCTCATTGAGTAAAAGGCAAGTTTTTGCAGACAAGTTGGCATCTTCCATGCAAACTATGAGGGACTGCGGCAATCAGCCAATAAGCAAAACAAGGAGGTTTTTGGTGCAGCACCTTCTTTGAAACCAATTTCACCCAGAGACAACCAGAAACCTCCAGCAACCACTCACCATCCAGTCTGGAAACCTGTGTATTTCCGACTAGTTACCAAATCAGAGCAGAGATCTTACAATCTTTACTTACACCCACCTGTAAACAAATGTGGACATAAATTATTCAGTAACCAGTTGTATAGTGCATAGTAAATGTAGGTACAGTATATGCACTATGTTCGTACAGTTTCATCGTTTTGCAGCAATGAGTATACCTACTAGTAAATCCTTGCAGGGTTCTGAAAATCATTTTTTGTTATTGTATGGCAAAAGCATGACCCACTCTGCTCTGTCTCTGACTGGTAAGTACTTGTTCCTTTCATGGGTTTTGTTGGTCTCATGATTATCAGTCATACCTATTAGTCATAGTCTATATCCAGTGCTGAAATACCATAAACCTGCATTCTTTCTAATGACTTTATGGTGTCACTTGCTAGTTTCAAGTCTAACTGAGCAGAACGTGATGTTACTTGTGTAGATACGGTCGCTGCTGTAGTCAGAATGGAGGATGTAGCAGGGTATGCTTCAGGGCAGGTGACTGACAATTTACGACAATTTACCGGGTCAGGGCCACCTCCTGCTTATCACATCCACCAAGATGGCAGCAGCCAAAACGATCAGCCGGAAGCCCGAATATGTGACTTCACCTAACATCGTGGTGACATCATGTGAAATGCTATTTTCAACATATATAATTGACATAATGAAAGATGAACATTTAACACGGCGAGAGAAGATCTGCCGGAAACAGGGACTCATATTTTATTTCACCATCTTTAAAAATTAAAGGCTGCATGAAGTAACAACACTTTCATCTTAAACCTTCAGCATTATACAGCCTCTCGGCTTCTGCTGGTTTGATTACAAATGCTTGCGCATGTAAATTCCGGGGTTGATTTGCATTACAGTGGAATGCAAAGCATCTGGGAAGACATGGCTGCACTGCGCCTTACTGTACATCTGGACCCAAACGAAGAGTTAGACAGAGGTCAGGGGGTTAAAAACTGAAGACTGTGCGGAGTGTGAAACTGCAGGGTAATCTTTCACACCCTGTGCTAATATGGGAGAGCGAGAGAGAGAAGACAGAGAGAGATATACAGTAGCCAGCAGTGAAGAGTATCTGCTGCCAAATGCACCGAGGGCTAGATGAAGACGAGCTCCTGCCATCTGGGCAGCTTGAGGCGAGGTTGAAAACAACTCCCGCTCCATCACTGGCTCTCCAGCTCACAATCACACATCGTTTTTATTTTGTTAACATTTTTTTTTTTAACCCTCCTCTTTTGGCCTCTCATTGCATTAAACTGTCCCATCTTGACCTCCCGTGTCTTTCTCAAGCTGTCTTTCCTTTTCTCGCTCACATTTCCTGTATTCTGACTCTGCCCTCCCTCCTCCTCCTCCTCTCCGTCTCCTCTCCCTCTCAAGGATTTATCAGTCTTAATTATCTTAACTATCCCTGCTTCATACTCAGCTTGTATCTAGCATATTTAATCTAGGATTCAGCAGGGCTATTAGTTACACTCAACATGCAGAGGCTAATTGATTTAAGGAAGCAGGATTTGCTTGTTGGTGCCGATGGCTTTCACCGAAAGATAATATAGGAGGACCTAGGCCAGAAAGAGATGCTCGTGAATGCTCGTGCCGCAAAGGAGACTTTCCTCTTTCTTTGTAAACTTTAAATTTCCCTCACATCCTTTGATGTCCAAATCAGTTTGTTTCGACTTTGCCCAAGCTCAGGGAGATGCGGCACACAGCTTGGAAATAGGGATTCATGACTTTTTTAATGACTTACAGTCTTTTCTCATAGTTTTCAAGAGGGAATTTGTTCCTTTCCCTGATTTACATGGGATAACTGGGGTAAGGATAAATATTTTTGGTTGTGGGGAAACAGAACAGGGAAACAGATGTCTGTTTAAATGTCATGTTTGTCGCCGAGGCTGCGCTGACATTTTAGACCCAGACTTTCACCTCTCGGATTCATTCGCTGTGAGTCGTTAACAGAATCAGGTTGAGTCAGAGCTGCTGTTGTGAATAAATATGATCTAATTGATAGCTGACCTCTCACATTAACGAGGAAACTAAAACCACCACACGCCAGTAAGACTTTACTATGTATGTGTATCCGAGTCACTGCATCCCTGGTCTTTTTAGCTTTCTTCTGCGCGGGCCTGTGTGACTCCTACTACATATGCAGTTAGGGTGGCTTGTGGCCACGGATATTGATAATGGCATTGGGGACACTCAGCTTCTTGTCTTATTAATCAAACTGGGCTGAGCAGTGACCTTTCTCCAAGCCCGCTGCTTTGGACTGAGCCAGATCCCCTGCCTCTGCTGCCCCCGGGGAGTAGCAGCCTGACATCATTCACCCTGTGTCCGCTAATGTCAGCCCCGGGTTTGGCCACAGCCGCTCACCAGCCCTGCCCGGCGCCCCGGACACAGCCCTGGATGACAGAGACATTGATCACTCAGGAAGCAAGGGTTGTCATGGGGGGGTGGCTGGCGCTGGTGGTGCTGGATGTTTGTGTGTGTCTGTGTGTTTTGATACTGCACCAATTGAAACTGGTGAGCCTAATTAGACTGCACATCTGGGCCTAATGAGCAAATCAAGACCCATCATTGATCAAGCATCAACTGGCCTTGAGCTGTTCTCTGATTGGTTAAGAGATGCACAAGAGCTGTAAATGGCTGGGTTAAGTATTCGCGACACATCTAATTGTTTATGCTGAAGATCTGGCATCAATCTTTCCTTTATTTTTGCCTACAGTATAAACTTAACTTCTAAAAAGAAAAATACTTGTCACAGGTCGCATATTATAAAAAACAAAGGCATATTATGAGCATGCAATTTTCTCTACCCTTTCTTCCAGACACCGGTGTGAGCTCAATCATATGTTTCTGTATCAGACAGAAATAACCTGGTTTAAGTCATTGCTGGTATTGTCCATCAGCAGCAGAGGCTGCCACACAAAGCTCATAGCAGCAAATTAAGGTACTTCAAAGCCCTTAATGATCAATTACTATACTTTGTGTTAAATTCATGCTCTTCATAGCAGCCAAATCTGAACACAAGTGCATGATGGACATACTGCTTTTCAGAATGAAATGTAACTGTCTGAGCATATTATTATCACTAATCATGGCCATTAAGAACATTTATAAATGTTCTAAAAAAAAAGTTTTTAAAGTCTTATAAGAGCAGTATGATGTGTATAAGACGGTAGAGTTCACTCAGTGTCATTGCAATCCAGTGATTGCTGGCTGCACATAAGCTGAAAATAGGAAATGATAACTAATTCAGCAGACTCACTGACAGTTTCGCCAAAGTTGTGTTGGATAAGGATAAAGATAAGTAACTTAAGAAATGCTGATGTTGTTTTGTTTTGTTTTGTTTCAGTCATTCTTTTTAGTCTAAAACTGGGAGAAAAATTCTGCATCGAAGGTCATAATTCATCATTTATTATTTTATATGCTTTAGTGTCAGAAGTTTGACCATTTCAAGGCAACATTGAAGCCTAGATATGCTAGCTCGAATCCCTGCGGCATTGGCTTGGAACTTTATTGATTTTTACAGTTCATTTACAATGTACGCCAAATAAACCTTACCATAAAACAGTACATCATTAAAATGACAGCACTGTCCTACCTGTTCTCTGACTTCTCCTAAATTTCTCAGCATTGTTGTCTTTTTGGGGTGTTTTTTTTTTTTTGCTGACAAACACAGTGGAATCTTGTGTGTCGCTGTCTGGTCAATATATTCTTTGTAGGCTGTGCTTGTTGGCAGCTGTACCAGGCACCAGGCAAGTGATGCCTAAGGGATTCACAACATCCAGGACACATCGCTTTCTGGCTGATGCAGCACCTGTTGCTCAAAAATGGCAAAGGGATATGCGCGAGCACGAGCTGCAGTAATGTTTGATGGATGTGGATTGCCAGGTGGAATGCACTGGGCTTCCATGAGACTCAGGCATATTTCAATGATGTCTTTGGCAGCCCGTGTACCAGTGCACTCTGCCTCTGCTGTCTGCTTTGAGAGTTCTTAAAAACTGTAAAGACCATGTCATGACCGGATACATTTAGCTTGTGAAATTACCCTTAATTGTACTTGAAGCTTTTTGAATTTATGGCATGCAGGCATAAAAATAATGGGAGTGCCAGTCATATTCTAGTATGCCTGGGAAAAAAAAAAGGGCTTGAGGATAAAATAAGTCAGATCTCTTCAACCAACTCGTCGAGAACAGAAACGAACCAAAGAACCTCCACGGCACATTAAAAGCGACATCAAAGTGTACATAGTTGATGGTGCTGCAGCACAGGGCCCCAGCATTAGGCAAATAAACTCAATTCAAATTATTCAAGGATAAAAGGGTAACAGAGGATTGCAAATCAGCACTTATATCTGTGGAGCCCGCTGCACTTTGGGGTTTGCGCACAACTTTCAATAAACACATTTCACAACAGCCACACTTGGCGCCTTATTCTGGTTCGTTAATGAGGACGATCTTTTATTGTTGATTTGGTCTCTGGAGGAGAAATGAATTCTACTTTTGTAATACTGATTACCAAGGTTTCACCCTGATGACTTTGCCTTGTTTTGCTAATAAACTTTTCCACGCAAATTTTATGGCCAACATCAGCAAACGGCGAGCTGCACACAAAGCTCGTCATTGGAGAGCGGCTTGTAATCGTCTCGTATAAAGGACTTCATTACTAAAATAAAAGCTTCTTTAAAGTGATAACACACATGTGGCCCATCACATGTATACTAAATTCTTAAAATGGGTATTAGAAGGTATTATTCTATCTTTTCTGAACATTTCGTTTATTGTTTCCTGTTCAGGCATCTGAAACACCTTTAAAGCCTTCATAATGAGGGGTTGATTTTGGGTGTCTGCGCGACTGCATGTGAGTGCTTTTGCTGATGTTCTGCTCAGGCCCCTACTGAAAGCTTCTGCTCCACGCAAAAACCCCAACAGGGGCGTGTGCGCGTCCACCGTCTGCGTGCTCTCGTGCTGGTCTGTTGTCTGCTGGTGAGTGTTTGAGCAGTAACAGATTTCTTTGACGTTCACGGCACCAAAGCAATACAGATTTGGCAATTAACCTTCATGTCACTGGGACTACCAAGTCACTTTAGCAAAATGAATTAATTTCCCAAAAGGACTCTAGTAAACAAAATTCACCTTACTCTCTACCTGAAGAGAGCCAATATGGCGTCTGATGATTAGGGTAGGAAAAAGTGAGCCGCTGCCATATTCCTGTCTTTCATTGTGTGTATTCTGTGTAATGCCACGGGGGGAACGCCGCTGATCTGCCTGCTGCTCCCATAACTTCCTCTGGGTTCACGCTGTTGTGACTCAGGCTTGTTCATTTTTCAGCTTGCCACGTGTTTAACCGCTCGCCCCCCCCCTTCCAACCTCTGTATCTTCCGTCCTTGTCGGCTCGTTTTACAAACGACAGCCATGTCGCCGTGTGTGTTCCAAGATTTTTCTTTCACTCATAGCTGATATGACAGTTGGTGGTAACCACGCTTGCCGTTCATCTTGAATGATACTGTGTACACATGGGAGTGAAGAAGAGCATGATTTCCACAGCTCACTTGATGTGGTCTTGCCATCCAGCCCCCCTTCATTGACTGAGGTGTCTGTCAATCCTTTTATGCTTCTTTAATTAATATGTAAATTTATTAATAGCGCGTTTTTAGCTTGGTGGGATTTCTCAGGTGGGGCCAAATAAGCAAGGTATAAATAAAGTAATTGAAAACACTCAGCTTTAAGTCCCTCAACTGAGCATCGTCATGCCAGATCTCCTCAGACCATAATCATAATAGACCGTAATCATGCCAATCATAATAGACAGTAATTATACGTATAACCTCATTAGATTTATAATTATGTAATGTTTTAGATAATTAATGGATTATTACTTACTTATTAATTATTTCTATGATATTTATTTTATGCCTCATGCTGTTAGCTCAGGAAGAGTTTGCTAAACTCATTTTCTTGGCCACAGGAACTAATAAAAAATAATATTGTGTCTTTAAAATAGTGTCTAATAAACAAGGCTAGCAACTCTAGCTTATTTCAGATATGCTGTTTCTATATTTGGCTTGCAGTCTACTGCACTGTTGTTCTGTAGGTGAGTTTTGACAGTCTAGTTTTATCTTGAACATTGTGAATTGTGTACTTACTATGACTATTTCAATTTCAGTTTGTGGGTCAGGTTTGTGTTCAGTAACTAAAAAGCAAAATCTACTGGGTTGAGATCAGCTGTCTGAATTTGCCAGTGAAGAATATCCCATTTCTTTGCTTTGATAAACTCGGGTTGAAAATTCATCATGTACTTTAATTTTCTTCAGTGGTCGTCCAGAGGTTTTGGCACTGCTGAGCTGGTCAGTGCATTCATTCTTTTAATAATGTACCATAATGTTGATTTGGCCTCCACCGAAGCTTTTGCTATCTTACTAATTCACACACACACACACACACACACACACACACACACACACACACACACACACACACACACACACACACACACACACACACTTTCAGTAACATCTCTTCTGGTATCACACAGTGAAAAACTATAAAGTCCAAATTCAACACTTTGATTCAGTTGCAGATATGATCTCTGCTTCATTTGTCATGGAATAATGAGGGAGCAGACTTCAACTGGCCATGAAGCTGTTTCCCAGTCAGTTGTCCAATTAGTTTTGAACCTCTGAAAATGCGGGGGGGGGGGTAATGGCTGTAACTCCTAAACAGCAAAATATTTGTAAAACTCCTTGAATTAAAATCAAAAGTCAGTACTTCAGCTGCATATTGATGGTGGTGGTGTACAGAGGGGGGAAAAAAAACAAACAAAAAATGTGTTTTTGTCCAACAAATTATGGACCTAAATGTACACGTCTACAGAATACCCATTATTATTATGTCACATTTTGTGTCTTAATGCTAATGCTATTTGCTTCTGTAGGTCCCTCTAACACACTGATCTCCAGTTTATACAGAACTTTCCTAAAATTTAAAGTTCCCATGTAAAGCCCATGGTGATATGGATTCTCTGAGAGCTGCTTCATTACAGCACAGCCTTTTCAGCCAAATATAACTATGTAACTAGTCATACTATAAATGGCCATTTCCTTGGCGTTGGTGTCATTGATTGAGCAGGTGAAATTGTGCTGTACTCTTACATCTCTTACTGCAGACTTTAAGACCATGTCATTAAGATAATTAGAACCAGAATTTTGCCTTGGTTTCATTTGAAACTAATTCACCAGAAATGCAGCAGGAAGGTTCGCTGTCACATGTCTGTGATGCTGTAATGATGTACCTGCCCTCTGTCTGTTCCTGTGGCGATGTCGACATTGACTACCAAACGTTAAAGTTAATGGGGCAATCAAGACACTTCAGCTTTACTCATGGAATCTGTAGCTTTCACTGAAACTACATTTTCTTTTGTTCTTTTGGGCCGGGGTTTATGCAGATATGGAAGATGTTTCTGTTTTGAAACTGCTTATTTACAGTATAATGAGCAAAACCCGGTTGTAGGCCACTGGTAAAACAAAATGTTTGAGTTTCCTCAGTGTACGTTACACATAATATGACAGTAGACAGAACATAGCCAGAAGGAACAGCTGAGTCAATTAGGCGTGAATACAAACCGTCAGCCTGTATTTCAATAAAAGGAGAGAGAGAGTGTGTTAAGTTAGTCTTGACCAAAGTCATGGGCAACCCTTCCCCCAGCTCCACATCATTAGCTGGCAGCCTTTCTCCTCTGGTTCTGAGCTACGCTCAGATATGCTTCCTGACCCTAGTGGCATGGACAAACTAATTGCTCTTGAAATTGTCTAAAGAAGATGAACAGTGTGCACATATACATGAGCATATATATGTGGGTGTTGCAGTGCACGTGACTGTGTCATAGTTCCTCACAACTATAGCAACCAGAAGCTCGAGTCCAGTCGTTTCTAATACATTCTTTCGCCAACTAACCCAATGGTTTGTATGTATGTGTGTGTCTGTGTGTGCGCACGGCCACAGAGGTCAGAGCATGGGGAGAGGCCAAAACAGAGACAGATGTGAGAACAGGCTCTATGACAAGACCCCCCCCCCCATCACAGCCCTCTGATGTCAGTGCTGCCTTCCCTGTGTGACTCGGGTCACTTCACAGTGTGGGAGTTTGTTCATGTACCTTAAGGTCTGTGTCGGTCTGTGTGCACTGTCAGTCAGAGGCTACAAAAAGTTCAGGGAATGACAGTCGAATCAGCAGCCACATGGGATTTTTTTTTTTTATGTAGCATGTTTGACCACCTGTTTCCATATGTACCTGTGGCCATGGAAGGATGAGGAGTTTATGGCATCCAGGAAAAGTCGGCAAAATCGATGATATCATTATATGTGTTCTCTGAGTCAGTTAAATACCACAGGGGGACAGTCACAGGACTTTATGGACCTCTGACTCCATAGTTAAGCCCATTCACACTACAGCCTTCCTGTGCCAATCAGATCTGAAAATGAGGAGCACAGTGAAAGCAGTTGGCAGGCTTCTTCTGGTGGTTTAAAAAAACAACAACAAACTACTAACTGATGAGGCTGGTAATCATTACATCATGTATTTCCTGCCTGACTCAGAACAACTGGAACAATGGCTACAGTAACTTGTGTTTGCAGCAAGCAGGCCTATATCTAGCTCCAGATGTTGCAGCTAGATGTTGCAGTATAACAGTGAATAGCCAATATCACTCAGTGATAATTATAATGAGATCACATAAATGTTACACAAAAAAGAGTTAGAAAAGAATCTTTGGTCAGGCAGGATAAAGCATCAGGTTGAAGGGAAAGCATGATCCGTTAGCAACCACACTATTGATTTATTCTGCTGAATATTTCCTTTAATTATCTTTTGCTGAGAAAAATCTTTAAATGTGTTGTAGTTAGTCTTAATACTTTACATTGCTTCAGAGCTACTGTAGAGTATTGAATGTACAGTTTTCACTGTTCAGCAGTGACCCCCCTAGTAAAAGACTAATGGGCCTATTTAATCCCCCCACCCACCTGACTCCTCATCCCAGACAATCCTGGCTGCAACCCAAGACCCCTTGGATGAAGATAGTTTCAGTCATGTGAATCGGGACGGCTCATGAGCGAGATGCCATCAAAACCCATTTCCCTGTTCATCACGATGTTCATTATTAATGAAACTCGATGTTAATGAATGTAATTTTTTTCTTGATTGTGCTCCCTCTATTGAAGAACAAAAGCAGAATCAGTTACACGGAGCACATTATCTTCATCACGCGTTGGCAGAGCTTGTGCAATCACCCAGTCATTGCAGTCATTAGACGTGTAGCTCAGTTTTTTTCCCCTCATCTTGCCACTTAAAGAACACACAGCACATACTGTGTACAATTACTTACATCAGTCACCTTTACATGGTGTGTTTAAAACAAAGTCAGTTTTAACTACAGTGAAACCAATGGCACATTTGTTTCCCCTGCGATACAGTTGCAAAGTGTAAAGATGCGAAGAATCCCAGCAGCAGTCATTAGAATGAAGGATCACGTGTTTTGTACTGTGAAATAGTGGAGTGTATTTACAGCATTTTATGAACAAAGAGGCTGAGCCGTTGATATAAAGTCCAATTAAAATGATAAATGTAACATTCTCTGAAAAGTGAGCCCTTAAAACTTTCTCAATTAAGTATGGCCCTACTAAAATATGTCTTCACAATATGTACTGGTATTTGTGGTTCATACACAAGAAATCAGTATATGAATATACTTTAAGAATAAACTAAATATTTTTTTTGTTACTTTAAAAAAATATATACTGTAGTTGATCTCCTAAAACTCATTAATGGTGGTTCAGGGAAAATCAGATAATACCCTAATTCCTATTAATCATTATTGTAATGTTTTCTACATTTTATGAATAGGACAAATCTATCCTTTATTTAGGAACATTCTAGTGAAGGTTGTGTTTTAGGCTTGTGTGCTGGAATGAATCTGAGTTGTCTTTTTAGGATAAACATGATCATTCATGGCGCAAGGGTAAAGGCATTTTAATTTTTAATTAAAAGAGCTTCTTTTTTATTTCAAGCAACTCTGAGTGAAAAAGCAGTCAATGTCCAAAGGAAAACTTTGAAAGCCTTTCAGAAATACTGGAGAACTATTTCTAAAGACCTCTTTACAAAGGCAGGATGGATCCATGCTTTCATGATGTCTATGCTAAATTCCCACCCTGCCAACAGAATATGGTAGCAGAAATCAACACTCATCAGACCAGGCAATGTTTTTCCAATCTTCTATTGTCCAATTTTGATGAGCCCGTGTGTGAACTGTTGCCTCACTTTCCTGTTTTTATCTGATATGAGCTTCACTCACTGTGGTCTTCTGCTGTTGCAGCCCAGGGTCCAAAGTGGGCAATCACTTGGGAAACAGTTTACAATTAAGGGAAAAAAATAATCCTGTAAATTGTAACTAATACACATAATAGTCCCCTCACACACAAAGCCCGGGGCTGTCATGATTAGGAGTATTTTTTTTAAAATCAGGACCCTGTAGGTTTGGTTTGATTAGATGTGAGTGACAATGACCAAACAAGACCACCAAATGTCATCAGAGTTTGATTCAAATAAAAGGCGTGTACTGTGCAAGAAAAAAAAAAAAAAAAAAAAGTGGGAGCCATGCTTCGACAACTCAAACAGAAAAGCAAAAAGAATCATGATTTTTGTCTGGCAACATTAACACTCACTAAAAAGGCAGATGAACCTTAGTTTGCTGCAGCAGTGTCACTACACGCAGAACACCATTAACATCAAAATCACCAAAATCAAACTCGATGTAACATGTTATCGAGATTTATTTTTTTATCGAGGTCTGCAGGTGGAATATTTAATGTAACACCAGTTTGACAGATTAGACAAGACACCACTGATTTCCTCAGTCTTTACAAAAACACCCAAAAACACTGTGCGCACACTTGCGCACTGTGCCTGTTAAAAAAGAACAACAAGCCTGCAAAGACTCACATCACTCTGATTAACAAGGACAAATAGCAAATTTAAACAGTTCCCATGTGAACAAACATGGACAGAATGCATTGTTTCAAAGAGAAAGGGCCCATACATAATTAATTACTGTAAATAAAGGCTGTGACTCCAATTATATTTGCTAGCGATAGATCAAATAGAAAATTAATTTTGTCAACCTGTCACACTTTGGTTTAAAAGTGAAAAAAAAAATAGATAAATACAGGCATATGAAAAAAAGCTTCCCATCAAATAAAGGGCTGACTGTGTGTGTGCTTTTGTGTGTGTGTGTGTGTTTGTGTGTGTGTGTGTGTGTGTGTGTGTGTGTGTGTGTGTGTGTGTGTGTGTTTGGTGCTCTTGTGGGAGGCAGATGGGACAGACCTCCACCAACCCACACTACTTTCTCTCTGCATGAGTTGTCACCACATTCGGTGGGTTGTTTTATTTCCAGAGCAGCGCGCACACACACACACACACACACACACACACACACACACACACACACACACACACACACACACACACACAGTCACAAGCTCATGTGACAACAAGTACTCTTTCATTAATCATCTGTATGTGTAAATTAGGCATGAAAAAAGAGTATTTGGAGCATAAAACCTTGGGCACACTGTCCTTTGCTGTGTTCTGTGGTGATAAATTGGATGATGGAGTCTATCCTTTTTGATCACCCCAACATCTCTGAAATTTGAATAACAATATTATACATATATAGTTGTTTGTTCTAACAGAGACCCTGCCCACACACACCCACAGTTTTGAATTAAACTGATATAATGATTGTTCACTTCCATGTTTAGCTGGTACTAACCAGTAAGTGTAACTCGCACTTGTTCTTTCTGCTTTCCAGTTCCATACGTTGCCTTTGACTTTAATTCTCACAATTATTTATCCATGTTGGCAGTATTAAAAGACACTTTGAATGCCGTGTCTTGCCCCAAAGATTAACAATTCACCAAGCGGCTTATTAGAGCAATTCATCAAATCAGCGGGCAGTGCTGATTAAATCAACTTGGTAATAAATGGAATGATCTAAAGCCTTCTGACGCCCAGAGTGCTCACAGCCCACCTGCCCGATTAGGAGGCAATTTATCCCGTAGCTTTCCACAGAGTCTCTCACTTTAATTGGGGAAAAATGTGAATGTCATTCTGTTTTGCCTGATGGCAGAAACTGCAGGTTCTTGATGAAGAATCTCATCGAAACACTTTGGCCCCATGATGCGAAAAACACCTCCTTGTAGCCCAGTGGCCTATTTCAGGGGTTTTCTGCTGCTAAAATTTATGGTACACCCCTAAATAATTAATTTTCACTCTTCTGGCAGATTTATAATTTAAAGACATGATATAGACTCCAGAATCATTCCCGAAATGTGGGGAAAACATGTGATGCGAAGCAACGGGTACTGCCATGCAGGAGTACTCTCCTAAAAGAATGTAGGAGCAGCTGGGTTTTACATGGGTGGATTGTGGCTGAAAAAGAAGATGATCAAATGCTGAAAAGCCATATATATATATATATATATATATATATATATATATATATATATATATATATATATATATATATATATATTTGGAAAATTCCAAATTGCTCCCTATGCATCTCAGACATGTAAAGAATGAATTCCATGCACGGTGTGGTCACAACCATCACGGTCGGTCTTCATCAGTCGCTCCACAGAAAGCAGCATTTTATTTCAGCATAATCCGCGCTAACATCCATCGCAAAAGATGGTAAGTATGTAAACAGAGTGTTTCAGATGATGCATATTTTGCATATTTCACAAAAAGAACATACTTGTATGAATGGGTGAGTGTGTCCAAACTATCGACTGGTGCTAACTATATATACATACATATATATATATATATATATATATATATATATATATATATATATATATATATATATATATATATATATATATATATATATATATATATATATATATATATATATATTTGGAAAATTCCAAATTGCTCCCTATGCATCTCAGACATGTAAAGAATGAATTCCATGCACGGTGTGTTCACAACCATCACGGTCGGTCTTCATCAGTCGCTCCACAGAAAGCAGCATTTTATTTCAGCATAATCCGCGCTAACATCCATCGCAAAAGATGGTAAGTATGTAAACAGAGTGTTTCAGATGATGCATATTTTGCATATTTCACAAAAAGAACATACTTGTATGAATGGGTGAGTGTGTCCAAACTATCGACTGGTGCTAACTATATATACATACATATATATATATATATATATATATATATATATATATATATATATATATATATATATATATATATATATATATATATATAAATTAATTTTTTGCACGTTTTATTTGCAGTGTGTCAGGACTGTCAAATTACAGACTTGTAACCAATTTGCATACTGTGGCAACTGTACCACACAAAACATCATGTCTCCTATGATGAATTTATTGCTCTGTTTCTCCTACAAACTGTTATGCTTTTATATAGCTCGCAGAAGATGGCTGCCCCTCCCTGAGCCTGGTTCTGCCGGAAGTATTTGCCCACCAAGTGCTTGCTCACAGGTTAGCGTGTTGTTGTTGAGGTTTTCTCCTGAATGATGTAAGGTCTTTACCTTGCAGTATAAAGCACCTTGAGGTGACTGTTGCTGTGATTTGGGACTATTTAAATAAACCTAAATTGAATTGAACTGAGTAGGAAGTCACCCATCAGTGGGGGGAGGATAATGGATCATTATGTGGGGTCATTTAAGATAGAGACAGAGACATGGACAGGAAAAAACAAAACAAAACAAAACAAAACCCCAATAACAAACAACTCCAGGCCAATCACCAACATAATAATGACCATATTATTACAAAGCCACCCCAGCACCAAAAAAATTGGTCCAACACAAATAAGCCAAACACCCCAAAGCTGAAAAAAGCCAAACATTACCACCACTGAAAGACTCTAAACAATCCTTCTACAGCACAAACAGTGGGGAGGATCACACAAGAAAAGACTAATATTGGTATTTGATACCCAACCAAGACAAATGGAAGAAAGCCAGTGATTATAAATTATGAAATTAAAAAAAAAGATGAAGTGCATTTTCATATGGACATCACCAGTATATTGCTAATTACACAATATTAGTGGGAGGTTAGTTGTTCAAGGTCATTTTTCATACAGGCATGTAAATATCTCATTTTCCAATGTGCAAAATGCACAAATCTTTGCACAAACATTACCTTTGACTTCTGTGTATTTCTGTGTGTATTTGATAAAGGTCATATACACGTACTAGATTTAATTTTACCTCATCACAGCTCTAAACAGGCTGAATTAGTAGCTAGCTTCAGTATGAATGTAGATGAGCTGGCCTATAGGGGAACGCTCATGCTAATACAGCTCGACATGCCCGTCTCTGTGTTTCTACTTGTGCGTACAAGCATGCATTTGTGCATACTCCCTGTGAATGTGCTGGCTTTGTGTGCCTGGGTATCTGTATTCAGGGAGGTAAAAGTGGAGAATGTTGGCGAAAGCAACTCTCAGCAAGCATCAGATGGCTCGTGATGAATAGTCAATTAACTATAAACTTGTTCCAGGATGACCAGCGAACGAGGGAGGAGAGGATAGCTGAAAAAAAGAGGCATCCATTATCTAGCAGCTAATTATCTAGCCAATGCCATTTCCATCCTCGAGATAGCTATGTGATTAAAGGGTTTGGTCAATCAAATAGATAACAGGGATTAGAACTGGGAGGACGAGAGAGAAGGAGAAAAGGGGAAAGTAACGAAATGAGCCAGAGAGAAGGCTGCCTGAGGCTCATTTTTATCTTGTGCGTAATAAAAGCAAAGCAAGGACCATCGCAATAATAATAAAAAAAAAAAAAAATCCCATCACTGTACTATTACTTCTTGGATCAGCCTATCTGTATTGATTGCATCATCAAGTATGTGGCTGCTCAGTGAGTGGACATGAACAGATTCTTACTGAAGTCAAACTGTTGAGATAATATGAAGCCCAAGATACACTGAGCCACCTGCATCTGGAGACTGAGGCCAAAACTAGAAGCGTAGCATTTTACATCAGGAGCTATAACTACTAAATCTCTTCTGAATAATGCTGCTTGCATTTTACATAAATGGCAAATTCAGACACTTATTATATGCATGTTTTCACCTTTTTGCTGGAGTCACAAACGTAACAGAAGCTTCTGAATGGAAAGAAAATAGTTGCAGTGATTGAAGGAAGAGGCAGAGGTAAGAAAGGAACTATTGTAGTAAACAAATCTGCTCGGTCCCCTAAAAATACAACACCTTTAAATAGAGCTCCACCAAAAATAGTAAAAGGCAGTTGGTGAATGAAATATATTAATATTTGTTTGTGTGTAAACAGAAAAACAAGAATAAATGCCAGGTCTGTGAAATGTTAAATCCTGTTATGCTTTATTTTTCCATCTCCGCGTAACTGCACGAGGCTCGATTTGCTGTAAAATAAATGTGAGTGTGTGTGGTCTGAAGTGTGCCTGAGGTTAGCACATTCTCACTTCACATTTTTTCTTTATTAATACTAGATTACAAGTGGGAAGAGGCATGCTCACACAAACCATGCGAACATTGTTTATACATGCAGCCCCTGATGGTTTCTCCTGCCACTGCTACACTGCTGCTGCATTGCTACTGTAATAATGTGTAATGTAAAGACATAGTCATTGAAAGTGGAAAATAATAATGAAATCAAAGCCTAAAATACTAAGAAAAGAAACATGCACATTTCAGTGGCAATACAATTACAATTTCTTGTATCCAATTCTTGTTAAAAACAAAACAAAACAAAAAAACAAAAGAATGTAAGAGAAATTGACAAATTCATGGTAGGAGACATTTTTACTGCAGCACATATTTCATATCTGAATATCTGTTGGGGTCATAAATGACTTCACACATGCACTTTATGGCTTTATGTGAAATATAATGTTTGCTGCTCTAATTTGGGCAGCATAACAAAGTTGGCATCACAAACCAAATGGTTATAGTACAAACATGTACACTGACATAATCATATACAGTCCTGTGAAAAAATTACCCCCTGAGTGCCTCCATATGAATTAGGTGGGTAAGTAGCTCAGAGAGTGAGAGAAAAAAAGAAGCTACATCTCAGACTCTACAGGCCTCAGTAAGCATGCTAAATGTTAACGTTCATGACAGTAAAAAGCTACTTTCAGCTGCTCTCCTATTCACAAGGGGTCACCACAGCGGGTAGCTCCACATGTTAGATTTTGCAGATTTGTGTCTCCTCACAGGATTGAGCCAGGCATATTTTGCTTGATAGGCAAATTTTTGAAGCACTACACTATAACAGTGCAGTTAAAAAAAAAACACAGTGTCCTTTGGAAAGACACGATCAAAGACGAGATGTTTGGCCATAAAGTACACTGACGCCTTTGGCGAACATCAAACGCAGCACATCAGCACAAATACCTCATACCAGCTGTCAAACATGGGGGCGGAGGGGTGATGATTTGGGATTGTTTTGCAGCCACAGGACCTGGGCAGCTTGCAGTGATTGAGTTAATCATGAACTCCTCTGTATCCCAAAGAATCAAATGTGAGGTGATCTGTCTGACCGCTAAAGCATGTCCAGAATTGGGTCATGCAACAGGACAATGATCCCAAGGACACATGCAAAGCTACAACAGAGTTAATCTTTTCTTAAGAAAACTGTGCATCAGTAAATGCCATCAAACCTCAACAAACTGAAGCAACAGTGTAAAAGAGTGGGCCAGAAGTCCTCCACAATGATGTGAGAGACTGATAAAGTCATACAGAGAACCATCACTTCAAGTTCTTGTTACTAAAGATGCTTCTACAAGCAACTGAATCAAGGGCTGTCATTTGTTTTGTTTTTTCATGGGACTGCACAGAGTCCAGTGAAAACTTTCTTTTTCTTATGACTTGTATGTATAATATAACTTTGAGACCACTGCCTAACATCCCTGATCCAAAGCTGCAGTTCCCCTCAGTGGACAGATACTGAATGGAAATGATGAGTTCAGTTCTCAAATAAGAACAACGTAATTCTCACTCCAATATTAAAACTGCTGAAAATCCAGAGTTCTTTCCAGATTTACTGTTTAAATGTATCAATTTTGCAATATTAACACACAATGTAGGCTCAAAAACTAGAGAACATTTTTTTTGTTCATTTAGAATCTGATTTCACCCTTTCACCTATGTAAAACTTGACTGTCAGCCACACATATGCCTACTGAAAGCAATAAATCATAACACTTAATTAAAGTATTAATCAAGCCGAAGCACATTAAAATCAGTGGATGGTAGATCTCTTTTTTTCATTGTATCTTTAACTACAGAACAATTAGAAAAGAATTCCACCGTATATCTTACATGTCATCTGGGTATAAACATTAACCTTTTAAATCATCAGTCTGTGAGTTTATCCTGTGTATCTAACACTAACAGGTTCCATCAGGTTTCATTTTTCTGGCCATGATATAGATGTAAATCAGATAAACATAATTGGCCCTTCAGGCCCACAGCAAAGCTGAATGTCTCTATTAGTGTCCTACGGGGCGAGGAGTGTGTTTATGTGCAGGGGGTGTTTCCCCCCTGTGGATTTTTCACATTCTTCTCAATGCATTTTTCCCCTTGACACAGCACTGTGTAGTCCCTCCAGCAAAGATCATTTTATTGTTTTGTATGTGTGTAAAGTGTGATATTTTTCATTAATATTTCATGCTCACTGTCTGCATGGCTCCCCGCAGAGGGAAGGTTTTGCGTATGCTTTTGAGTTAGGGCCGTGCTTGTAGTGTGAAACTGATGCTTTGGTTGGTTGTCACACTATCAAATGTGACAACCAAGTACTTTTACGTTTCAACCTGACCTTTCATGTCTCCATTGGACAAGGCCCTCCAGGGACTAACCAATCAGGGAACCCCTATGGTGCGGAGATTAAATCAGTCTCCCTGAGCTGCCAAGTGCTCAGAGAGGATCCATCTTTCACACGAATGTGCAAACACACACTGTGATCAAGTTGTTCAGAACTATTGTGTGTGAATGTGTAAAAAACCCCTAAAAACAGAAACACAAAAGAGCCTCATTAAGACAGGAATTCATAATGCATGCGGTCCACAATGTCATACTCATACATTACCTATGCCAAGGTTTCAGGCGATGAAAGTAAAATGAGAATTCTTACAGTAATAATTCCACAAATAGAGGTTTGGTCATTTAATAAATATGCTAGACGGTCGAGATGGCCCCTACTGGCCCGTAACTATGGGCCTGAAAACTGCTAATAATGTTCATTTAATGGACTGATAACATTTGAATCAGGTGGCATAAACAGCAAAACAATAAATATATCAGATAAATATATGTACTGTATCTTATTTCGCTTTGAAACATCACCAGTTCACCTACTTGCACAGCTTTTCAGTCTACTTGATACGTAAGAGCTTGGACAGCTCTCTAGCTGTCTCTGCTTCTGTGTCTTCATGAAGTCTCGAAAGGTCTCAAAAAATCTTGCTGAGATCAGGGCTCTGTGGAGGACGTGCCATCTGTTGCAGGTCTTGTTCTTCCTGTTGCTGCTTGGACCACATTACTCTGGTTGCATGTATGCTGTTCTCATTCTGCAGAATCATTTAGCCACGATCTGCCGCCTTGCTGACTGTATTACATGATGAATGAAAAATCTCTTAAAAACACTGACAGTGTCCATATTCACACTTATTCAGTCTTAAAAACACTTGTAAAGTCTGTTTCCATCCTGTTTGTTATATTTTTGTTATATTTTGAGTGAAAACACTTGAAAAATGGAGGAGAAAAGCCAGCAAAAACATTCAAAGCACAATTAAAACATTATTACTGGATCTTGATGTACGCGAGGCATGCGATGTAAGGCAGTGAACCTTGTAATGTTTTGCAGTGAACCTTTGCTAACAGACTTAGAACAAGATTCAGTGATATCCTGAAGTACATGCAGTTGCCGAAACAAACCCTCCACAGATGAAAGGCAATACATGGGCAAACTTAATGCTTCCATGCATAGTTTGGACAATACTTATAGCCCAGTTACCCAAATGCTATATCCCTCATATTGATCATAAATTACATCACTCAGGTATTTCAAACACTATAATGCACTATACTGCCCAACGTATTCAGTCACGCAATCAAATCATTGAATTCAGATGTTCCAATCACTTCCATGGCCACAAGTGTATCAAACCAAGCACCTATGCATGCAGACTGCTTCTATGAACAGTGAAAAAATGAGTCACTCTCAGGAGCTCAGTGAATTCCACCGTTGTACCGTCATAGGATGCCACCTGTGCAACAAGTTCAATTGTGAAATTTCCTCACTATTAAATATTCCATAGTCAACTGTTAGTGGAATTATAATAACGTGAAGCATTTGGGAACGACAACAATTCAACCACCAGGTGGTAGGCCATGTAAAATCACAGAGCAGGGTCAGCAGATGCTGAGGCGCATATGTGACACCCTACTACTTTGTTTTGGTTGACCCAAGTGAGTCTTTAGTCTTGCTTGAGCCTGAGGAGAGTTGTGCCCAGTTACACCAACTAGGACTGGGAGAGGGACTTCTGGAGATTCAGCCCAGTAAAGTACCTTATGTAACTCTCCCACTAGAAAATCACACAAAACATGACATTGTTTTAACGAGAAGGACTGCTATTGGTAGCATCCAGCCAATTAAGAAAGTGATAGAGACAGATTCACCTATTGAAAGAGACACTAAAACAGAGACTGTTACTGTTGCTCAGGCTGAAACAAACCCTCCACAATCTTTGTGGCAGCCACCAGTAGATGTAACCCATCTTGAGAAACAGCAGCAAGAGACTGTAGAAAGGCTCAGTTAAGTGACCAAGACAGACAGAAAAGTGATTCAAGTCACTCAGGTTCTGATGAGAATGCAGGAGGGTACTGGTTTAGGTTTCCTAGAGAGACTGGACATGTGGGGAGAATGAGTGACTGTAGTCAACCTGAAATACCACTGACAAACCAAGTCCCTGAGGACACAAGTGACCACTTCCTGTTAAAGCATTAGTGTGCCAAGTGGGGACTGAACGAGACAATTCACCCATGCCGCAGATGCCCCCTGTTCCTGTGGTACAGGCACAGCCAATTCACCCTGAAGAAGAAAGTGAAAGGGCAGAGTGGTTCACTCCACCAGGACATGTAACACCTCAGATACCAACAACTGACCCAAAGACTGAGTTAAGAAGGTCAGCTAGAGAAAGGAGGCCAAGGAAAATGTTCACGTATCAATCACTAGGTGAACCTTCACTACAACCACAGGCTATGTATCCCGCTAGCCACACCCTATATCCCATACCAGCCATGGGCACCGGCACCTTTCATGCCATTTGGGGCAGGGTTCGCTCCATATGTGCCTTACCCAGTTGTGCCTTACACGTACACTACACCTATGCAATGCTGAGTATTTGATTTTAGGTCATGGTTGTGGACTTTTGTGTTTTGAATGTCAGGAGCCACTATTATTTGTCAGAGAGCGTGTGACACCCTAATGTGTAATCACATTAAATATTTGTTTTGGGTTGAAATGAGAGAAAAAGTCCCTTTGGGGATGACTTTGTAATAAGTTGTAGTTACATCCCCCGTGCCAGAAAGTGGCGCATTGCTCTGTGAGACAGAATAGCGAGGTAATAGGTCTCCATCTCCAATATGGCAGAAGCGAGGCACTGAGAAACTTCACCAGTCGTCTGTCTCATCATTTCCCTGTGTTTTACAGGAACATTTAATCTGTTAAACAGGCTCAGAACCTGGGTCTGTTACACATAGTGCAGACATGTTGCCAGATTTCTACAGTCAATTGCTACAGACCTCCAAACTTTATGTAGCCTTCAGATTAGCTCAAGAACAGTGTGTAGAGAGCTTCATGGAATGGGTTTCCATGGCTGAGCAACTGCATCCAAGCCTTCCATCACAATGCAGAACGTAGGATGCAGTGGTGTAAAGCACGGTGCCGCTGGAATCTAGAGCAGTGGAGACGTGTTCACTGGAGTGACAAATC
This sequence comes from Pterophyllum scalare, assembly GCA_024447675.2. Classification (NCBI taxonomy): domain Eukaryota; kingdom Metazoa; phylum Chordata; class Actinopteri; order Cichliformes; family Cichlidae; genus Pterophyllum; species Pterophyllum scalare. The sequence goes on along the minus strand of JAMQGT020000647.1, from coordinate 76,290 downwards.
ACACTTCTCTGTCTGGCAATCTGATGGACAAGTCTGGGTTTGGTGGTTGCCAGGAGAACGGTACTTTTCTGACTGCGTTGTGCAAAGTCTGGTGGAGGGGGGATTATGGCATGTTTTTCAGGAGTTGGGCCCAGCCCCTCAGTTCCAGTGAAAGGAACTCTTACCAAGACATTTTGGACATTTTCATGCTCCCAACTTTGTGGGAACAGTTTGGGGATGGCCCTTTCCTGTTCCAACATGACTGCACACCAGTGCACAAAGCAAGGTCCATAAAGACATGGATGAGTGAGTTTGGTGTGGAAGAACTTGACTGGCCTGCACAGTCAAGTGACCTGAACCCAATAGAACAGCTTTGGGATGAATTAGAGCAGCGACTGTGAACTAGACCTTTCTCATCCAACATCAGTGTCTGTCCTCACAAATGTGCTTCGGGAAGAATGGTCAAAAATTCCCATAAACACACTCCTAAACCTGTGGAAAGCCTTCCCAGAAGAGTTAAATCTGTTACAGCTGCAAAGGGTGGGCCAACATCATATTAAACCCTATGGATTAAGAATGGGATGTCACTACTACGTGTGAAGGTAGCTATACTGTGGCTTGGTTTAAGTTAGTTTGCTGAGTGTCTCATTCCACTAACATTAGCTACAGTAGATAATCAGTGTTAACATAGCCAACTTTACCTTTTGACCACTTTAAGTTACACAGCTACATTCTCATCACTGTGAGATTTAAAGTTGTTAACCAAAACCTTCTGTGTCATCAGGGGAAAATCCTTTCTGTTAATCTTCCAAGCAGCTAAAAATGGCACAAGATCATCTTTATTTTCTAAATATTCCTGTCAAAAATGCACATAAACTCAATGGGAAAACAGATGCTTTAGCTTGTTTTGGGACAGTGTAGTGGGTTACACATTCACCTAGCAAGCAAAAGATCCCCAGTTTGATTCCAGGAGGCAACACGGATCCCTTTGGGGCTGTGTCAGGAAGAGCATCCGGCACAAAAATCTGCCAAATCAAATATGCAGATCTACCTGCTGCGGTGACCCCTTGTGAATAAGGGAGCTGCTGAAGGTTTGTGTATAATGAGTAGACTAGAGTTTGTGTATCTTCCCCAAGTTTATCCTAAAATTCTCTAACCCTAATCGAGTAATTTAACTTGCTAACCATCTGTCTTAAACCTGCGACAAAAAACTTTTTGGCCACTTGGGTGCATCCAAATCAACATGTTATCAGTTTGTAAAGTGCTTGATGCAAACAGTTTCTTTTCACGCAGCTAGCAAATAGGGAGTGAAAATAGCTTCTGTTAAAAGTATTTCAACACAACAAATCTTTCTGTCTCTTGATGAACGTTTGAGGAAAGTATTAAAAATATGTTCAGCAGAAGGTTCCCTGCCTTCTGTTTAATGCAGAGGAGGTTGTGCACAGTTTTTAGTTCTGAAAGCTTTTATTCAAGGAAATCAGCCTGCTGTGAGTTGAAGTGCTGATGATGAGAGCGGTCCTGAATACGACCATAGAGCTGAAGCTTTGAAATATTTTTTAAAAAAATAATTGAATTGAAATTCTTTATGTTGCTGAAGAGGACTGCAAAATTTGGATATAATTATTTTATTTCACATTTCACAAGAAACCTCCTTGACATTACAAATTGTTATTAATGATGGGGATTTGAGGTTAGCTACTACTTAAAAGTCCATCCCACATAACTGTCTGCCTCCTAAATGTTCACCTTTTATCAGTGGAGCACATATTGTTAAACTAACGGTGGAGCTTTTCCACACCTACAGTAAGTCAGATACAACTGACTCTCCAGACTTGTGTAGACTTCTTCCTACTTCCTTCTTCTTCCTACTTCCTTCCTTTTTTTTTTTTTACAAAGAAAACTGATGAGGAATCAGTAAAGAATCTGACCTGTAAGCAGAATCAAAAGTGGCACTGATAATATTAATATTATTATGTGATACAACAATGAAACCATATCAGTTCTCTATCCCTAAAAATTTGGCAAACCATTGCAGCTCATGCCAAAACTTAGCTCTGCCCTCACAGCATTAACATAATCATGGTAAAATGTATTTGTATAGCACTTATGAAAACCAGCATTACAAAGTGCTTTACATCAACACATAATACAAACAATAAAAAACAATCACGTAGGTCAGTCATACCTGCAGGAATAATAAAATGGATAAAACTAAAACCATCAATTCAAACAAAGATATAATGCAAATCAGTCGGTGAGTTTTTAAAAAAGAAGCTATGCAAATGCAAGATCAAGAATAAATCAAGACTTCAGAATAAAATAACCCTAGAAAATTAAAAAAAAAAAGTTATAAGTCTTCCCTGTGATGCAAATAAGTCAAATAAGCACTTTAAAAGATGAGTTTCCCCAAGCAGGTAACTCCACAAAAGATAAATGCTGCATTACTTTTGGTCTTTAACCGTGAGATCCTGCACATTTCAGCCTGAGACCCTCGGTTTGGAACAGGCCATAAGGGGCTTAAAAAGAAATCATTTAAATAGAAAATTTAGTTTTGAAACAAATAGGCGGCCAGTATGTAGACATTAAAATCAGAGTGAGCTGTTTCATTTTCCTGGTTCTCACAAGAGAAACTGCTACTACTGTGTTTTAATAATTCATGACCTATCATTTATTATTTTCTGATTTATACCTGTTAAATGAGCATATTAATATTCCTTTTTTTTTGAGCCCACTCCACATACACGCAAGTCACCATTTGCATGTGGGGACGCTTGTGTCGAGCCTTGATGAAGTAATGCACAGCGATCAGTGCGAGCTGGTCACTGGGATGTGAAGGACAACAGTTGACCACCCAGCTGCTGCTGCTTCTGTTTTTCATTACAGAGAAAAAGAGAGAGAGAGAGGGAGAGAGGGAGGGAAAGAGAGAGCAGTGGAATATTTTTCCTCAGGCGCACATTTTAACACCATCACCAACAAACTGACAATGGAGCTCATGAAAAATAACAAAAAATAAAGATCTGCCCATTCAGAGGAGCAAGTCGTTTATCGTTTTAACGGTCACTCCCTGCGCCGCAGCTGCAGTCGGCGAGCATGCCACAGAGCTCGGATCAGCCATTACTTTTTACAGTTACAATTCACTCGAAATGCAAATATCAGTGTGACATTAAAAGCTCGGTCCCTTTGCACATTGGTTTCTGGTTTCATGCAGACCCATCTGTTTTGCACCAGTGTCACCACTTTAAATTGCTGCAGTTACAGGATTCTTGTTTTAGTTGCGTATTGAAATCTGATTAAGTCACAGCCCAGAAAATGAGAAAATACAGAAGATTTTTCAGCTTCATTAAGTCATTCAAATATTTTTAACCTTTCTCCAGTGTTGTGAACAGCTTAGTAAATGTGTTTGGGCGGTGCTTGGCACTGATGTTACTTAGCTTAAAAATTAAAATAAAGAAAAAAAGACAGAGAGAGGAAAAATAGAAAGGGTAAAGGAAAGGGATGGCTGGGTGGGATAAATTTACAGACTGTACAACTGGAATGGACACTCACTAATTGAGACAAATGAACAACAGGAGAGAGGTGTGCGCGTGAGATGGCAGTGAATTTATCTAGTCCATCTTTTGCCCTTTACCTTGCATTTTCTGTCCCCTCTTTTTTTATATATATAAGTCCACATCGTTTTTACTCTAAAAAAAAAAAAAAAATGGAGTGCAGCACACTCCATCTGCCCATTCTCATACATTTGGAATCTATAAATCATGTATGGCAAACCTCATCGTTAAATGAGGTTATACAATAGGAGTCATTGTAAAATTCCCGCTTCTTCCATTTATTCTGCATGTCACACTCTAATGCTGCAGGGGATTCTTTCTTAAGTATTACACACTGCAAACAGAATTAGTTTATTCTGCCACAAAACTGGGTGTCTCTTATCCAAGTAGTTACCAAGTCATTCCTTGTAATTTCTGACAGTGTGATAAAGTAGAGATATTGATTTTTTTTTTTCTAACCACTGACTCATGAGGATGGAGCCAAAATGGAGCAGCAGCAGCTCAACAAGCACACTTTTTGTTCCAAAATGAGATATCCACCTACTCGAGCGGAATGAAGACTTGCCGGTCTGTGCATTTAAAGCAAACGTTATTGAATAAATTCCTTCATGCCTTGAATCCTTTAGGACAACCAGTGGTACTCAATATTTCACGGAGCACATCTGCGGTTACCAGGAGATGCTCGGAAAGATCGTGCAGCGGTTAATGTGAAGATCTAGAAACAGCAACGGAAAGAATACAGAGCAAACATCAAATCAAAGTAAATGTAAACAGTTCTAAGCACTGGCTAAAAGCATTGAATGATTAAAATCTACAGGGTGTGATAGAAACGGTTTGCTAAAATGTATTCTCCTCCAAGAGAGTGTTAGAAGCAGTGAATTAACAGTTGACATGATCATGCTAAGATATTTTAATTATTAGATTAGCTAACAGATGAATGGGAGGATGGGTTGGGTGAGAATTTAGTGAGAATTCAGTGAGAAATGGTTAAATGAAGTCCAACTAATATTATTAAGTTTATTATTAAGTTTAGCAAATATTAATATGAACCAGAGCTGTTACAATATTAGATTTTTGATCCATGATTATTATGCTTTTAAAAAACATATTATTGTGATACTGTATATAAAAATATAAAATACTGTAATGGATATAAAGCTATGAGTTAAATTAATCTAAAACCTTGTTGTGTGTTTTCTTTTTTGCTAAATTAAATAAACTCATGAAGGTGGCGAGAGCATCCGTAACCATAACCAAGCAAAACAATTACATCATTATCTGTAATACTATCAAATGTGTATTACTGATACAATATCTGTATTTCACGTTTAAATTTCTGGGTTATTGAAACACCCTTAATGTAATTGACAGTTTACTGTGAATATATTTAGAAATTTATGACATGGTGTGCAGGTGATGTAACTGCAATCTCTATAAACAAGTAACAAGTACTGTACATAGAAAAAGCAGTGGGGCACACATTACATGGAAATCCATGCCATGAAGCTCCTGATGCACAGTTTTGTGCTGATGTTAATCAGAGGACGTTTGGAACTCTGAAGTCACTGAGTCAGCAGAGCGTTGGCAACTTTTACGCCTGAGCAGTCAGCGACCCCGCTCTGCAGCCTTACATGATCTGCCGCTTCATGGCTGAGTTGCTGTGGTTCCTACATGGTTTTATTTTGCAATGATACATCTTACAGTGGATTGTGGAATATCTAGGATCAAAGAAATTGCACAAACTGATTTGTTCCTATCACAGGACCACACTTGAATTCAGTGAGCTCTTTATAACGACTCATTCTTTCACAAGTGTTTGCAAAGGCAGACTGCATGGCTAGCTCCTTGATTTTATGCACCTTTGGCAAAGAGGCTGAAAACACCTGAATTCAAAGATTAACAGGATTAACTTTTCCCCATAATCCATATGATTATGGAGAATCTGTTAGTAGGTGACAAGATTTGTGGTATCAGAACATTTTCTGATTGGTATTCGCAATCTAAATCCTATGGATCAGTCAAGTTAGAGCAGGCTTTGGTTGCACTGAGGTAAACAGTCCGTATGGTGTGCAAACAAGGGAACTGAAATATAATACTGGAACTATCAGGTATGGCAATTACATTTTATTAATTTGCTTCTTTTTAAAATGTATTTATGCAGAGTGAATCCTGTCAGCTAGTTCAGGCAGTCAGCTTGAGCTGCTCTTCTTGCATCAAAGACGTGGCATCTAATTAACCTGCAAAATTTGCCCTCTCTAAATGGTGAATGGTAAATGTTGCCCTGCATCAGTATCCACCTATAGGCTCCAGGAATATATCTCCATGACATGCAGCAATTTCATATGTAACATATTTTGGAGGGAGGGGCTTGAGATTGAAGCCTGACCACTGGACTCAAACTATACCCAACTGCTGCCAAAAAAAAAATCAATTATTTAAAATGTGAACTCTCTGACTGAAATCTAGTTATACAATGGCTGGGGAATGTAACAGGAAGTCTTGGCCTCAATATCTTCGCGTTCCACCAAACACCCTAAAATATTGACTGTTTGCCCGAGTGGCTACGTTAGCAGATTAGCTGACGGATCTCACATACACCCCCCTCTGCATTGTCAAGATAGAAAGCTTTCCACAGTTTTCCATATATGCTCGCAACACCCATCATGATAAAGCTCTTATTTTAGGTTTAAGTATTCCTTTTAGCTCTTTTACATCTAATAATGTGCAGTGTGCTTTATGTACACTGTGCATATCAGGACCAGTGCAATGATTTCAGACTTTCAGAAATAGGTGACCTTGTCAGTAGTGCAGTATATTTTGGTAAAACACCCTGTAGCTTTGTGAGTGTGATAGACTATAGTGAGCTACTGATTTGAGGTCAAAAGCTGCTGGCATGAGCTTTAAATGACTTTGGTGTCACAGCACTCTACATCTCTGGACAGAGAACGAAGCTGCTAATGGGGCATCGTTTCACAAATGATCTTACTATTAAATTTCATTTTAGCCAATGACTTGAGCACCACCCCTTAGAATCTGCCATTTGTAAGAAAGCTGTGTTTGTTATTCTCTCTATGAGAGTGTGGCTTTGATTTTCAGCACTGGCATATTTGGTTATTTGAAAAGGCTGTTGGCAGAGGCAGAAACTCGCAAATGGCTGTTTTATTACTGCTCATTTTTGGAAAAAACAAAACGCACAAATGTCTGATCTTAGACTTCTTTGTTTTACTCTGTGTTACGGTGGAGGAGAATTTGATTTAAAAGAGATCTGGGTTGCCTTTGCTGACACTGAGGCCTCGGCTCTATCAAGGATTGCAGTTTTTCCTGGCAGTTGGCAAAACTTTCTCCTGGTGTTGATTCTTTTTATTGAATTAGCTTTCGAGAGGAGGTGAACTTTCATTTACTCTTTAAATCTCACATAAAATTTGAGGTCCGTATGGTTGAGAATAAAAAATGCTACCAGTTTAAGAACCACTTTGAAAATAAATACAGAATTTGTTTTCAGCGTGCTCTGATTTGTGGCATTTGGACATCCACACTTGTGCCCCCGGCTGTTGCTGAAGCTAGTCTCGGTTTATCGCGTGATTTGATTTTTGATTTGCATTGACAGACAATTATTCTGCACTCTGAGATGAGTGCTGAACTGTTTTGAAGAAGCGTTGTAATTGGTTAATGAGTCGGAAAGGGAAAGCTTCTTGATCTCATTTCCAGTGCTTAATTAACCTTGGAGTTGGAGATTTCCCCCGGTGCTGGGGACAAGGCAGGGTTACCTCACTCTTTCTCTGTCTTTGTCTCTGTCTTGCCTCCGTTGCTCTCTCGGATGTATGACTCTCCTTTGCAATGACAAAAGGATGCGTAGCTCTCAGTGTGTGTCTTTCTAGAGGCAGCAAGCCTTTGTCGACTGATTTAAGACTGCAAATATGCATATGAGGTATTCAAATGTGCTGTGTTTTCCTCACATACTATGTGTCTCTTTTTGCTTCTCTGAAACATTTAAGTTTACACTAAAATGATAAAAATAGCACTGCTGCACCTCCCCAACTCTCTCCTCCTCCTCTGACTTTCTCCCTGGGCCAGCCCAGTTCTGTGGCCCCGGGGGTATGAACCCAGTTCTGACAGAATTGATCTCTGTTTCCTCATCCCCCTCCCTCTGTCCGTCTGCACCCTTGGGCCTGCTGAGACTAGCCCAACACCCTGCCTCCACAGCCAGCCCAGCACCAGGCCAGTATGTCTTGTCTCCCGCCCTCTTTCCTTTCCTCACCTGTATTCTTCTTTCTCTTCCTCCCTCCCTCCATCTGGCCCTCTGTACTCAGTGCATCCTTTCCTCTCTAGTATTGTCGACCTATTCATCTTGCAGGCTTTTTTGTCTTGTCCTTTCAAAAATTGCTTTTACTCCTTTTCCCCCTTCTTGGTCTCATGTCTGTTCACTGCTTCATCTATCCATCTTTCTGTTCTATTTACTGAAACCAGTGTCATTGTCTATTTTACAAATGCTTTTGAATCACATTTGTCTTTTTCTCTAATTTCAGTGTTCCTTACTTGGATTGTAGTTTTGCTGTGGAAGACAAATATAAAGGATTCATGGTTCAAGGCCAGGAGGAGACACAAACCCAGCCTCAGGGGGTCTGGATACCTGGATAAATGGCATCCGGTGTCAAATCTGTACCAAATGAAACATGTACCTACTTTCCTTATAACTCCTCATCTATTTTTATATAGTGGATAACGGAGTTACACTAAAGAACCAGCTGGGAGATACTATAGTCATTTATCATTAGGCAATACTTAGTTCATAATTACCCATAATTCAATCTAATGGGTCACTTTCTTCATAAGTCACTCCTGATTCATTCTAACCCAAAGACCAAGCTGCACAAAAACAGAAAACTAACTTATTCATTACTGATTTTACCTGAACTACTGAAAAGCTTGAAGACACCTTAAAACTAAGCAGCTGTTAAGTAATGAGGAACCACAGAGCAGCTACTTACTATGATTGTCTAAAAGTCAACTGGATTTCTTTCAAGCTGTTGAAGATGACCTGACTCACTCACTGCTGGAGTTGCTGTTTTGCCTATCAGAGATAATCAGGAATGTTCCATAAAGAAAGAGATAAATGTGGATAAATATCATCATGATTGACACAGTTTAGTGTCAATCATGATGTTATTTTGTTTTCTTTTTAAAGTTTAGTCAACGTTAAACATCCTCCCTTCTCCTCTAAATTAAAGCCATATATTGCTCAAGACCTTTTTTTCATTATCTCATTACATCCCATGATTCCCTTACTCGACTGAGTTGAGATTGGTCCTTCTCTCTGCTTTTTCTACCCCCCCCCCACACACACACACCACCACGCTCTTTGAAGACATGCTGCTTTGCCAGGTGAGTCGATGCCTTGTGCGCACCTGCAGCCACCTGCAACTACCCTTCCCTCCCTCCTCCATCTTCCATCCAGCTTGCTGTTACCTCCAGATTAATGCCAGGTAATTTGCTCCTCACCGTGCACTTCTGTGTTCCTCCTCCTACCCCCTCCAGATGAGACACACACATTTCTTTTAGCCACCTGACTTTCTCTGTTTTATGCTGTAAACCCTCTATTGTTCTTTTTTCATTCTGCTAAGTAAGCTTTCCTCATCCATTCCGTTGCTCTGTCCTACCCCTTCATCCTTGCCCTCTTTCTCTGTCTCTCCTATACCCCCTTCATCCGTCTATCAGAGACAGAGCCATATGGCCGGGTGCGGCCCAGGCCTGCCCAGCTCTCAGCCTCGTTTAAATTCACAGCCTGCGGGTCATTCTGCCTCTGCAGTGGGACGATGAGAAACTGCAACAGCGGAAGGGCGGCTAAAAGCCACTGCGATGAGAGGAGATGGGAAGGAGAGAGGGGAAACAACTGCAGCAAGAAAAAAAAAGCTACAGCCTGAAATTCTTAATTATAGGTAAAGATTGCGTGCGCAGAAATTCTGTGTGACATTATGCTATTTAAATGAAACAGAAGGTGAAGTCACATGGCTGAAACAGGTGGTAGTTTGACATTGAAATAATGAAGTGTAGAGTAAATGGCAGGTAGTCACACTAGTATTAATTTGGATGACCCAGATTCAGTTCCTAATGTGAGAAAAATCAACTATGAGTTGGTTTCTTGTGTTTAACCATGATTAAAAGCTTTTTCTAACACTTTTTTTTTTTTTTGCTATTGTCTGAGAATGAGCCGAGGCCATCATCAACAATGTGTGGAAGAAAAGTGGAAAAAGAAACAGCACAAAGGAGCGGGATAAATGTGAGGAGAGAAAAAAATGTGGCCGGAATCTGCAGGACTGAGAGGAAAGTAGCTCAGAAAGAGTGAAGACCAGCGACAGGTTGGAAAGGAGCAGATAAGCTTCAAGGAACACTCAGAGGAGGGAAGGAGCGGAGTGAAACAGCAGGCATTAAAAGAGAAGAGGTGTGAAATTGAAACCGATAAATCCAGAACAGATTCCTACAGTCGTGGGAGCCACAGTGACCGTAACACATGGCCTCACCGGTGTTCTCTTTTTAATTTGAGCCCAGCCTATTGTTGTCAGAGCAGACTTCAACTTGTCAAACATTTGTGTTCAATGAGACCGGGCTCAGCGTCTGAACTGGACTCAGAGTGCCTTTGCTTTACCTCAATATTTATATATTAATATTTGTTCTAATAGTTCCCCAAACAAAAAGGGATGCACAGTAAGTCAGCTTTATTCATATACCACCCTCTGAAAACAGAACAGATTCAGATCACCTCCCAAAAGGCAAAGAAACACACTACCCTGCCATGCTCATATACCACAGGTTAAGAGAAATAATATCACAGCATGTTTTCTCTGCAGTCTATTTGATCCTCCAGTCTTAAGGAGAAACAGTTGTTTTAATCCTTCTGCACTGAGCAGGAACTGAACCTCAGTTAAAGTTAAATAGTCTCTCAAAGCCCGAAGCCTCTAAAATTGTGTACATGGCATATGTGCAGTATTACAGTAGTTGGTCTAGTTTTATGTCTGTTGCATAAAAATATTCTCAGTCTGTATTACAGAATCTAATGAAAGTACTGTGTGTATAAATGTGTGGTTGCAGGACTGTTTATGCAGAGGGCCTCTTTGGAGCGGAGTTATTATTCTTACTCCTACTAGAGCAGATTTACACTTTCACGTCACACCTGCTCTACCTTTAATGCCACCCTCAATTCAAGCCAGCATTTTTCTGACTGGCTGTCCTGCGCAAACAGAAGGTTCAAACAGGGGGCAAGAGGAGCTAAGGGATAAGCTGAGAGGAACGCTCAGAGGAGGGAAGGAGCGGAGCGAAGCAGCAGGCATTAAAAGAGAAGAGGTGTGAAATTGAAACTGATAAATCCAGAACAGATTCCTACAGTCGTGAGAGCCACAGTGACCGTAACACATGGCCTCGCCGGTGTTCTCTTTTTAATTTGAGCTGAGCCTATTGTTGTCGGAGCAGACTGTGATTTGTCAGACTTTTGTGTTCAATGGCATCATGCCAAATGTCAGAATTAGACTGTGGGTGCCTTTAAAACTACTTTTCATAATTTCCTGAACAAAAAGGATTAAAAAAAAGGAACAACTTTGGGAATACATGTTTTTTCTTAGTGACCTGTGGTTACCAAGGGTCACTGACCAGTCTCTAGTCTTGTGTGACTTGGATTTGGCCATCGATTTCACAGTGACTGCCTGCAATAACTCACAACTGGCCAGTGAAATTTTCTCTAGCAGAGAAAAAAGTTTGGCCATTTTTATTATGAGCATCCACCACTATAATGATATAGACAGAAAATGAGGAAAAAGATCATAAGTAACCTTTAAAGTCGTTTACTTGTCATCACTGACAGAAAAATACTTCTGCATACATCAAGCTGTGAATCATCGTAAGACAGGAATGCAAATTTTGCTGGGAGCCTGATTTGATAGTGCAAAAAAAAAAAATTACAGAAAGTACAATCTGTTATTAGGGTAATAATTTTGAGGGTGTGTCACATTGCATGCAGTATTTAGTGCCGCAATTACACTTTGAGATTAGATTTAACGCAGTGTAGGATATTATGTACAGTTCTCGGTATAAATGGCAATCATAGAAAATAAAAGAATGAAAAATCATTGGTAAGAATAATGCATTAATGGAGTTGCTTTCTATCTTGACAATGCAGAGGATTTATTCGGCGGAACATTGTAAGAGGGAATGCATTTTCAGCTGCTTGAAAATGTCATCACTTTGGCAACGTCAGTTTTTCGATTTAAACCCTCTCAGATGATGTATGGCTGCAGCGCAACAACATGGCACACGCTAATTGACTGAGGCATATTGTGTGGATATTTTCTCCACTCATCCACTCAAGATCTTGAATACCAATCCCCCACTTGAACACCCCACCCGCCCCACCTCCTCCTCTTCTTCTTTGCCCCTCCTGCCTCCCTGTCTAGTGTCAAAGTATGGTGCTAAGATTCTTATAGACTTTAGCTGCACCAAATATGCTTGTTAATATTCCCCATCTGGAGATCTCTTAAAAAAATCTGATAAATGATGGCTGGGTCTGTCGGTGACAGTGAGCTCAGGCCAGCATACATCAGAGTCCAAAGCCCCCACCCCCCACCCTTCCTTTATAGCAGACTATTAGAACGAGCTCCCAGGCAACAAACCATACATAGCAAATGTGCCTCTTTAATAATATGATAATTTATAAAAGGCACAGAGTGAGACTGAGTGAATATTCTGCAGAATTCCCCCACATACTTTGTGCTTAATAGATGGTGTGTGTTATGCCTACTCTCCTCAGGACTGCACCAAATGTGGGAACTCCTGGGGATGATGGAATGAAGGCCAACCTCGGCCTGACAGCTTTTAATAACTAATGAAAATACTGGAGGGTAAATTTGCCAAAAGAAGATTAGAGAGCTTCTCGTGTACTGGAGAAAAAAAAAAAAAGCAGACAAAAAGTCATGATGAGACTGGCTGACAGAAAAAAAACTACAAGGAGGAGTACTGACTGAGTTTTATGGCACCTAGTGAACTTTGGTAAAGCAGAGATGTGGCACAAACAACTGCACTGCCATGCGCCCAGCATGCATCACTCTACGAGCAGGCTGATCAGTGCTTTTTGGCCCGAGACGCATCTTGTTCCTTTTATATCAACACCAATCTTTGTCTCCATCTCTCTTCTTACCTTATTTCTTTCTCTTGCTCTATTAACACAAGTTTCCTGCTGAGACTCACTGGAAAGAAACACACACACACACACACACCTTAAGGATCAAACACTTGGAAGACAGTGATTAGGTTAAAAAAAAAGGCTTTAGTGAGGCGATACTTTCTGTCATCTTTGATGCTGTGATTCATTTATCAGAGGCTGCTGATGAAGGCAGTGTGTCTGTGTGCAACCATGTAAGTATGTGCGCATTTATTTCTGTGTAACCACAAAGGATGCCGTGTCAGAATTTAGCTGGCTTCCGTGCTGAAAATGTTTTCATGTGAGACGAGAAAAGAGGAAACTTGCTCTGCTCTGTGGAACAGATTTTAATTCCAGTGGCAGGCAGATAAAACGTTTCACATTTCCTTTATTTTGCAAAGACTTGTTGCTTTCCATTTTCTTGTCATCGCACCTTTTTTTGTTAAAAAAAAGAACAATGTGGACCGCTTCATCAAGTGTTCATCAAAATAACTGACCCATTAACAAGCTAAAAGGGGCAGATTTCCCTCTCAAATCGACTGGTTGCCGAGTGGTTTCAGGAGGTTGCTGTCTGTTGCTACTGCTGCACCAAAAACCTCCTAGCAATTGCTCTGGTTGCAGAGACCGTTCTTTGTTTCTGGTTTGCGTCACACTCTTCAGTTTCACTAGTGCTTATCGAGTAGTTGGTGAGTGTTTGCAGACAAGCTGGCATCTTCCATGCAACCTACGGGCAATGCAGTAGTCTGACCAGGCAGCAACCACTCACCAGCTGGTCAAAGAATGCACATCTTTCCCTAGTTCCAGGTCACCATTAGGTCATCCTTATCTATTAAAATACGCAACATTAAAAATCAGCTGCTTAATATTGTGTGAGTTACCCACATGCTACCAAAGCAGCTCTGAGCCGGCCCTGTCATGCTGGGAGTGGCGCCTGTGTGTCAGGAGGACTTCGAGGTGGGACTTCCATGAATCAGGCTTTCTTCTGCGAATGACCGATTGGCTGTGGATCTCTGAGTTTAGAGTCAACACTTTGGGCTCTTTGTTATGTTCCTCAAGCAGTTTATTTGCGGTGCAGTGGGGTGCATTGTCCTGCTGAGAGAGGCTGCTACACTTCAAAGAAACATCTATTTGAATGCCAGGAACCGAGGCTTCCCTAGATGATCAATGTTGTTCACTTCTCCTGTCAGTGGCTTTGATGTTCTGGTGAATCAGTCGGTTCGGTGATAAGTTACTCTCTGTAGTACTACACTGTAAAACCTAACAGTATATCTTAATAGAATAAGTAAGTTCATTTAACTTAATCTGCTGAAAAAGTTGGAGCCACTCATTCCCATAAATTAAATAGAATTAAAAATGAATTGTTGATGTTCTTACTCAGTTGTTTTGAGTACACTTAAATTTGTTGAGTATTTTAAGTTGTGGTAATATCCTGGCTGACCTCTAATTTCCTGCTTTGAAATTCAGATAAAACTGAAGTTCTTGTACTCCAACAAATCTTAGAAGCATGGTGTCAAACCAAATACTTACTCTGGATGGCATTACTTTGGCCTCCAGTAACACTGTGAGAAGTCTTGGAGTCATTTTTGACCAGGACATGTCCTTCAATGCACATATTAAACAAATATGTAGGACCACTTTTTTACATTTGCGCAATATTTATAAAATTAGAAACATCCTTTCTCAGACTGTTGCTGAAAAGTTAATCCATGCATTTATTACTTCTAGGCTGGACTACTGTAATTCATTATTATCAGGCTGTCCTAAAAGCTCCCTGAAAAGCCTGCAGCTGATTCAAAATGCTGCAGCTAGCGTACTGACAGGGACTAGAAAGAGAGAGCATATTTCTCCCATATTGGCTTCTCTTCATTGGCTCCCTGTTAAATAAAAGAGTAGAATTTAAAATCCTTCTCCTAACATACAAGGTCTTGAATAATCAGGCCCCGTCTGGGTTACTTGTGGTTCCTAGGATACTTAAAAGTAGAATGGGAGGCAGAACCTTCAGCTTTCAGGCCCCTCGTCTGTGGAACCAGCTCCCAGCTTGGATTCGGGAGACAGACACCCTCTCTATTTTTAAGATTAGGCTTAAAACTTTCCTTTTTGATCAAACTTATAGTTAGGGCTGGATCAGATGACCCTGAACCACCCCTTAGCTATGCTGCTATAGGCCTAGGCTGCTGAGGGGGGGGGGGTCCCATAATGAACTGTTTCTTCTCATTCACCTTTATTTACTTGTTTATACTTCACTCTGTATTTAATCATTATTATTAATCTCTGCCTCTCTTCCACAGCATGTCTTTTGTCCTGCCTCTCTCCCCTCAGCCCCAACCGGTCCCAGCAGATGACTGCCCCTCCCTGAGCCTCGTTCTGCTGGAGGTTTCTTCCTGTTAAAAGGGAGTTTTTCCTTCCCACTGTCACCAAGTGCTTGCTCAAAGGGGGTTGTTTTGACTGTTGGGTTTTCTCTGTGTTATTGTAGAGTCTTTACCCACAATACAAAGCGCCTCCTAGAATTGAATTGAATTGAATTGAATTGAATTGAATTGAATTGAATTGAATTGAATTGAATTGAATTAATATATTTCCAGTTAGCTCCACTGACTCATTTTCATGGAGTTTACCTTATATCATTAAAAAAATGTAAACACCGCTTCATCTTTCATCTTTCAGTTCTTGTTTCTATTTCAGTTTTTAAATAATCACATACCAAATATGTCTGCAGATATAATTGTTAACGATTCCCCAAAGTGTAAAGATTTGATGTTGGTCATATCAAAAAGATAGAATAATTAATTAAATCAGTAACTGTTAAATAAATTGATTCAAAGAAAATTCACTGTTTTAACAAATAATGTTTGTATAAGTACATTTAAGAGGCACTCATGAGCGCCTGGTTGGCTGGAAGAGCAGGTGACCACGCATGCCACGTGGTGGTGCCAGTCGCGCAGTTTCGCATCCCGTCCTGCGTGACTTCCCTGTCTCTCTTCACCACTGACTGTCAAATACCCCACCCCCCCACCCCCAAGAAAAAAAATGGCAGTCATGTTATGTTTCCTTTTAATCAAATCAGAGCATTTTTGGCTTTATTCATCCAAGCTGCTTTAACACAAAATATCTGAGTTACTTTTACTCATGATGAGTAATTTTTTCATGCTTTAAATGTTTGAGTTAATGAGCTTAAATGATTTAAGGCAATCGGTTTCCTCAAATAATTTGTGTTGAACTAACTCATCTGGTTTTATAGTGTAGTCCAAATCTTTGCTTAAGGTTACACAGCTGATACAAACACCTACAAGAAAGTAGAATGCATGAAATAAGAGAAAACTCTTGTGCAGGTCCATCAACTGTCAATCATAAGTCTTGCAGTGTTTTTATATATAAGGTGGATGAGGTCTCTAATTTATTTACTTCTTACTTTTTCTCCTTTCAGGTAGCTACTGTTGAAATCTTGAGCTTAAACCAGCTTTTCCAGTAAATTAAATTTGCTATTTCACTTTTACATGATGCTTTTCCATCATCTGTATTCATGTAAATGGAGGCCTATTTTTTTTATACTTATATATGACTGAAATGCACAGCTGTGTTTAGCTGATGTTCTTTGTCCCTAATGTCTTGCCTGCCTTTGTAAGATCGAAACTTTTCTAACACAAACAGGCTAAAGACATGCGCAGGTAGGACAAGCATGTGTTTTTGCATGTGTGTTCACTGATGAACATGTTTGTGGAAAAAAAAAAAGTTATGCAAACTTTCAATCACATGCTGCCATTTTTTGATGTGTTCTGCGCTGGGCTGTATTGCTCCTGAGGGATGAGACAGACCGAGTAAGGCATTATCACCTTTCTGCCAAAGTATAAGAATTCAATGAATTATTTACGGTGCGCCAGGCGGGGTCCCTAGATAGCTCTGAGACTGAACAACCCAGGATTCAGTTAGGGAACCTGGAGGCCAGGGGCCAGCTGAGAAGCCGGGGGGAGTCAGTGGGGATCCCGAGGTAACGAGCGAGGGGAAATTAAATGACAAAAAACAGAAAGGAGGTGTAGGATCAGGGGAATGGAGTGCACATTCATACATAGTTTTGATGAATGTGTGGCTCTCTTTGCAAGCATATACCACATCCTCAGATAAATTCATATAGGAACACACAATAGCACGATCCTCGTCAC
Organism: Pterophyllum scalare; assembly: GCA_024447675.2. Lineage (NCBI taxonomy): Eukaryota > Metazoa > Chordata > Actinopteri > Cichliformes > Cichlidae > Pterophyllum > Pterophyllum scalare. The sequence goes on along the minus strand of JAMQGT020000647.1, from coordinate 59,422 downwards.
TGATCCTTGGACGTTTCTTGCAAACATACACGCGTAATGCACATAAAACAGATACAGAATGGAATATATTTAATAAAATCCCGGAGACCGCACACACACACGCACGCACACACACACACACACACACACACACACACACACACACACACACACACACACACACACACACACACACACACACACACACACACACACCAGCTATCATCAATCTCAGGCTTCAGGACTGTTCCCCCCATGAGTCCATGGCTCTGTTTTTGGCTCTGTCTCCTTGCAGGTAGGAGGTCTCCTGATACTCACCACTGGGTTACCTCACTGCACATTAATGCAATATAGTCCCTCGTTAAGAACCCTATATGTGCTTCTGTTCCTTTCCTTCAGCACCTCCTATAAGTCTTCCTGTAAAACTGCAACCAATTTCTGTGTAGGACAACACTGGAAAGAGTGATGGTGAATCACCATTTCTTTCTTTCTAGGTAAAAGATCAGATGTATTGTTTGTGACCGCATTGCGTTGCTGGCTTAGAAGCCAGGAGAAACATATTCCATGTTCCAGGACCACACTCGAAAGCCCTGTGGGATTTTTCAAGGGTTTTCTGTTTCTGTGTGGGGGCTCTACATTGCTGGCTTATCTTCAAAGTTCTTACAGCCAAAATAAACATCAGGAATTCAAAGTGGGGGGTGGAGGTGTATAGGGGGTTGCACCTTTTCCCTTTTTATTTGTTCCCGAGGCACCTCTTGAAAAACAAGGTGACCTGCATTGTTTACTTGCAGTTGTGAATTAAATCAGAGTGTGAAAAGGCAACAAAAATATTGGTGAGAGATACACATTGAAGTCTATGCTGTGCCAAATTAATTCTAAGCATTTAAATGCAGCACACAAAAACAAAATAATTGCAAATTTGACTTGGAGCCAAGTTCATCAAACAGCTAAATGAGCGACATTCCACATCCACAGATTCATTACACAAAAGTCTGTTCACAACATGAGGTAACAGAAACAGTGACACAGCAAACTTTGATGTTAATGAAGCTAATCAATAAATCCCACAGCACAGGAAATCTTTTTAAAATGCATAAAAGCTCATGCTCTATTCAAATACACTGTAGGTGCACTCTCACCACATGTAAAAATATACAAAAAATAATATCTCGATCATTTTTTTGTCTTACTGCATAAAATATTGTGCACAAAAGCATATAATATAATAACTACATAATGATATGAAAAGTAATTATTAAATTATTAATTTAAATGTTAAGTGAATTTCAGTGATACAATTTTCCATGACTATTGATCTGATTTTATTTATATAAAACTATTATACTATTAAAAAAGCATCAAAGACCAGCTTAACTTAGCTGTTGTAATATGACTAAGAATAGCACAGATTTTTTTTTATTTATAATTTTTTTTATTTAAAAAAAAAAAAAGACTAGCACAGTTTTGTGAAGGACAAGACCAAAGTTGTACTGATCTACTGTCTGTCTTCAATGGAAAATGTTAAAGCACACATCCATCTTGCACGGCAGACCAGAATATATATGAATATATATTTTCCTTTTCAAATCTCTGGATATCAAATGCTATTTTATGCCATAATTTTTCCTTAACAAAAAGGATGAGAGAAATCAAAGTATGCTTTACTTTCTCAGATCAATGAGTAAAAATATGACCAGTGATTTGAATTCATTTCCCTCTCTGACTCTTCATATGGGGGAATATCCTTTTAATAGATCAGCTTTTCAGTAATGAGAAACATATCAAAAGGGATCAGAGCTCACTTTTATGTTTTTGGTAGCGCTTAGGAAATATTTAAATACAACTTAATTAATTCCCACATTGAAAGTCTCTTTTCATTATCTAAACTCACAGGAAGGCCACAGGAGAGGTAAGCACTATAGCGGAGCAGGTGTTTCCCAACCTGAACACTCAAAACCTCGAACATCTGATTCAAAGCCTTGCTTTCGTCTCTGCACAACTCTGTGTGCGTGTGTGTCTGCTCACCCCCCGCTGCCCCTTTTCCTTCACTTTAAGACCAAAAGAAGGTCCAGAGGAAATAAGGGCGGTGAGTAGTAAAGGGTGTAGTACAAGCTTGGCACTTTGTTCTCCACAGCTGAGGCTTTGTCCTGCTTTCAGTAGACTATTCCCAGATCAGATTCCTCACTGCTCTTTATTGTCCAGTAAGAAACTTTTCTTTCTTAATAACTTTCTTTCCAAGTGAAATGGTACAAAATTTAAGCTAATTTGCAACTTGAAAAAGAAAAAAATCATAATTAACTTGACCAGTTAGTTCAAATGGAGCTTTCATGTTCTTGTGTGGACAAATTAATCCAAGACTTCAGAGGAGGAATCATCCAACAGAGAATTTATCTTAACTCGTATCTTGATCTGAATTTGTCTCACACTGATGTCATCAAATTGAATTTAGATTTTGAAGCAAATCAAGATTTCTTATTCTTTGGTGATTTCCTTTTTTTTTTCCTTTTGCTTGGTTGCGATTCCATATTTTCCGTTTAATCCAAAATTTCATTTATGTCTCGGAATGATTAGAATCGGCTTTGGAGCCAGAGGAAAGTCAAGCAAAGACATTCCAGAAACAGTCCAGTGAAAGTGGAACAGTCATAACGACTGCTGAGCCAATTATGAAAATGAGTTGGGCTTGAAAAATGAAATTCGTAGTAGCCAGTGGTGGCACTTTTGTCATCCAAGGGGAACATAAACCTCAGATCACTTTTATATTAAAAATCTCATTTTAAATCATTTTGCATATAAAGCTGCAAAGTTACCACCCATCAGCCTTTTGTTTTGGTACTTAAAATCGAGAAATGTGGCAGCCGCAGGATGTCTGAGTCATGCTGCTGTTAGAAATTACAGCTGTAACTGAACAGTGTTAAATTTTGTTATCCAGTGTAGTTTGTTAAGACATAATGTTCATGTCAAATATTAAAAACAGAAATTGATGGTATAAGCAAAGTAGAATGTTATTAATTAATTACCAGTGTAACAAAATAGTTATTAAACAATTACATATTTCTTAATTTTCACAGTTTCACATAAAATTGTAGTGTAAACAAACACACACAAATCCACAGACACAAAAAAAAAACATGTTTTGTAGTTGTCTGATTTTTCCCTTTTTTGTAAACTGTGCACAACAGCTTTTAACTGTGATTAAATGCAGATTTTCATACATGAACTAAGTAAGTAAACATGTTTGAAAAGAAAAATGGTGGCTGTGGTTAACAGACATGTTAAACCATTGTCATTAATTAATCTTTAGGAAAGTTTTTTTTTCTGTATGAAACTGTGACGCGTTCTCATTAACAGAATTTACAAAAGCTCATTTGCTGGATTAATTGAACACATCAGAAAATGATGAGTGTTTCTCTTATTTTTTATTTTATTTTTATTTTTTGCACAAATTACTTGCAACAAAGTAAATTAAATCTAACGTACTGTTCTTTATATTTTTATAACCTCACCTTAAAATCAGTTTGTAGCCAGTAAAACTGGGTCTGGTGAGTGGGGAGATAGAGCAAGTAGTACAAGCTAGGCATTTTGTTCACTACACCTGAGTCTCTCCGTCCTGCTTTCAGGCTATTCCCAGGCCAGGCCTGCCTACTGTGCTGCACTCCCCTGCCTGCCTATGATTTGTGGAGCCCACTGGGGAAGAAGCGAGCTCTCCCATAGGTTAAAATCTGCAAACAATGAGTCCTGTGTTCGTGACGGATGGCCTACATCCCTCCCCATTTGTCTGTGCTTTATCCCCATCTCAGAATCAATTGTTGAACCCCGAAGTTTGCTTAACATGCACTCCCTGCTAGGCCAGGGGGAGAAAAGGGAGGGAGAGCGATAAAGATAGAGGCAATAGCAAGAAAAGGAAAGAGAAAGAGATCAAAGTTGTCCCGAAGTAGAAGAGTGGATGAGAGGGACTTTCAGTGTGACTTTCAGGGTCCTAATTAGGGACAGGACAGCGAGCTACCTCTCTCTGTGACATTTAGCTGGACATACTTGATAAATGTCACACTGCTGGATACAGCCACGACAAATGGATGCATCAACAACGGCTTAATAACCTTTACTGATAGTCCTGCCAGGAATTCAAATTCTTTATCCGCTCTCCCTTGCATCCCCAAAACACTGGCTCCTAATAATCAGCATTGTGTATAGAGGATGGGGGCGGATCGTTTGCATGTGTGTGCGTATTTGCTCGCATACGTTAAGCCAAATTAAGTGTACAAGGAGGCTGTCAGCATGTACTCTCGCATTGCATCAGTGTGCGTGGCTGTGTGTGTTTGGGCATAGCTGTGCCAAATTATCTTGGCCCCGTATCTTGGCCAGGATAGCGGCAGCGAGAGGGAGACCTTTGTAACTAATCAGAGAAAATGGAGAGCTGTAGACCTCCCTTGTATCTTTCTAAGCTTGTATCTCTGCTAGACATGGAGAAGCCAACTGATTTAATCAGCTCCCAAGACAGTAACAATCGGAAAAGAAGAAGCAGAAGATTGTGCCATTTCTCAGTAATAAGATCATTCAGGAAATAAATGTCATTCGTGGAATGTGTACAAAAATTCATAATAAAAATAATTGAAATGTTTTTTAAATGGGGCAAACAATGCTATTGGGACTAAAAAGCTGATTTCTCAGAGGTGCTTAAGAACTGAGAACAAATGAGCCCGTCAGAGTTTGCTTCATTTTTAATGAAACAGGCATGTCAGTTGTTACTGGATCCACTTTGGTCCCATTTGGAACTTTTAATTGGCTTCTGATTGCATCTGACGTTCCACCAAGTAGCAGGGAGATTTGATGAGCTCTGAGTGTTTATGTGACGCCCAGGCCAGTTGTGAGTTGAGACACATGCATGACACATTTAGGGTGAAACACAGAAAGGTGCCATTGGTCTTTTTGGCCCACTGTCTCAGAGAGCGGCTTGAACTTCTTGTAAGAAGCCATCAACTTTTACTAAAACAAGCACTTTGTTATGTCTTTTTCCTTTTGCTTAGGACAGTGATTATTTTTAAAAGAAGAACCCCCAAATGGACACGCTAAAGCTTCTTGTCCTTTGAAGTCTGCCTTTGATATGGAAAATACATACAGTACAATAAATTTACAGTTTGGTCTGCATATTAAAAAAAAATCTCTCTGATTAAATTAACCATCTAAATATATACTCCTTGGTTTGTTTCAGAGATTCTTTTATCTGTGAAATGCACTATGCTGTCCCTGGGCTCAGGCTCTTCAGTGATCATGCCTGGTACGTGAGTCTTTACTGCTTTGCAGCTCGTGCAGTCATGTACAGGGCATTCACATGTGCTGGATTTGTGTGTGTTTGTGTGTGTATACCTGTATATATATGCATTGTGTGTAGTATGTTTCAGATCATGCAGGCGTAGTTGCTGTGTGGTGGCTAATTGCCTCTCCTGAGGAATAATTACGTGACAAAACCCAAAACATAATGGTGTCTTGGCTGCAAAAACAGAGATATATGTTGTGTCTTGTGTGTGGTTCAGTGTAGAGTGCCATTTGTTTGCCAGTGGTAAGGACTGGAGCAGAGGACGTAGCGGAGACCGTACATTTGGAGGCCAAAACCTGGAGATGGTGCAACGATTAATTACGGCTAATTAGATGCATCCGTTATATTTACTAGGGCAACAATAAATCAGGTGGTTGTGCTATTTTCGTCCTAAAAGACTTGTAACTAACGCCCAGCCAATGTGCACGTGTGTGTGTGTTTGTGAGAATATGCTAATGAGTGTCTTTGTGTTTATGTGTTTTGTTTTGTTTTTGACCCTGTGTGTGTGTCTGTGTGTGTAAACTGCTATTTACTATGCTTTCCAGGTGTTCAGAGCTGGGTCGCCACAGACTCCCTCCTCTTAGATTAATAATCCATTAGTAATCCATTTCACTAATGAGCACTCAGTGGAGAGTGGGGACCAAGGGGGACACAGAGACAGTCAAGGGAAGCCAAATGCATAATTAATGTCTCAGCCAATCACATGTGCTATTAGAGTTGCTCCCTACTGGAGTGAGATGTCACCTGCCCAATAAAAAGTGTTTGTTTGTGATTAAAAAATATATATAAAGATATGAGATAATCAAATTCCACAGATTTTGCACAGGATGACTTTTTTTTTTTTTTTTATAAATTCCACCTATATTTTATCAGTAGATAGTGATCCCAGTGGTCAAAGTGTGTTTTAGAAATGAAAGGAAAAGAAAAGAAAACAAAGACCTCAACAAACATATTAAAATGCAACATCTGCAGCATGTACACCATGATTTACAAATTTCATCCATCCGTCTTCTTCCACTTATCCTTATTCCATGTCCAAGGTGCAGAATAAGAAAATGGAGCTCTCATAATCCAGAGTACCTTGAAAAGCAGCGTCTGTAACTAACTGAGCTAAGACAGAGAAGGATACAAAATGTAAATTGGTGTTGCTTTATAAAAATAGTAAATATAAACTTGACCCTGAAACCAAGACAGTACACTTTGCCGTGACACTGAGCAGTAGGCTTAAGCCACCAGTATACCTGCTGCATCGGACACTTCTCGCTCGCTGTTACGTAGCTGCTGCAGTATTCTCCTGTATGATAGATGTCGCCACTCAGGCAAAATCATCACATCAGTGCTGATGTAAGAGGAGAAGAAGTCAAAACTCAAAGCAAAGCTTTTTTAAAGGTTTTTTTCATAAAGTCTCACCTTTTCAAGCTGTTGCCATATCTCCCTCTGTATTATCTGCGAACCTCTGAGCTTCTATAGAGATACATCATCAAAACGGCGGTAAAAACCTACACAATCGTACACTTGTGTCTCCAACCCAGTGTGAGCAGTGTTGCCAACTTAGCGATCAAAACTGATTTATGTGATGTGGGTCTAGGCAAAGCATTAACATCATGAAGTTATTTCATAAAGCTCATTTGTAGCTCTAAACATAGGTTTTCCTCACTTTTTTTGTCTCTCTAAAGATGTTATTCCTCTCTCCTACAGCCTCGATTACAAATACGTGAAAATGACCAATTATGCAAATTAGGCTATGATGTCATATAGCGACTTCTAGCGACTTTTAGGACAGCTAATAGCTACTTTCCTTAGTGAGGAGTTGGCAACAGTGAGTGATAGGGGTAGCAGCACAACGCACCAGGTTACTAGAATTGAGAGGCGCATGACCAGGAATGGCAACTAGCGACAGAATGGCAATTTGACGTCAACTTTATCATCTGACACTATTTGGCCATTAGAAACACAGCCAGCTGCAGACCTGAATGTGGACAGGCATTTTTACACATACTAGCACCTGGCTGGTACGAGCAATATGAACAGTCTAGGCAACAGATGGCAAAATGATTAAAACCGCAAGCTAGTTTATGCTAGTCAAAATATACTGAGTCATCTGTAGCTTTTAGCAGTGTTGGGTAATGTTAGTTTTAAAGGTGACATGGTACATTTCAGGATTACTATCATTAAAAAGCGAACACTCTTTCCTTTTAGCTCATGGATGGTGGTTACATTTTCCAGAGGGTCTGCCACCTAGTGTATATTTATCTCTGACGGTAATGATTCTGCTTCTTTGTATAGCAATATTAGTAGCATCTCCACCATGTAACCAGCAACAAGATAAATGATTCCTCTCAGAGTGCTACACAGTTCAGAAAAGACTTGCTTTTGCAGTTTCTGAGCTGTAGCATCAGCCTCATTCCTCTTCTCATTGGGCCTCATCACCAGTGTTGTGGAGCTGTACTTAGTAAGTGCTTCTTCAAAATGCAACGTAGTGCTTCTTCAAAGAGCTCTAGCTTACCTTAACATGCACGGTGACACAGTTGTGATTTGATAAGGTCTCCATTTCGCTATTCAGTTGCACGATTACTTGAATTGCAAAACAACTGTGCAACATCACTCATTCATAGCAAAGTTCAGCATATACATGATTCATAAGAAACTGGTTTAATGGCAATGATTAACTAATGTCCAGAATTGATCCTTTAATGCTGAGATAATGCGGTCCATAACAATATAAAAAATTTGAAAATATTTTTAGTGCCTATTTATAGAAACCAATCCCATCACAGTACCAAGAATTTATGCTAATTTCTTTGGAGGGATTTGATATCAGCTTTACTTTAAAAGTCAGTGTGAAAGGAGAGAATTTAGAGGTGACTTTTTAACAATTCTCAGGCTCAGCTCCTTCACTCAAGGTATGCAGACTTGATAAGTTTCTGTCTGTCACACTGTGATGGGCGAAGCGCTGTTGTGTGCTTTTTAATATAGTTCCGGTGGGGTTTGTGGTACCTAAAAGCTGTTACAAGGTCTGGCACATCAGAATGAGCCAGTAAACACAGAAAATTCCTCACAGCCACCACCAATCCAGCACGACTACACCAATCTAGATCCTGTGTTTCAAGCCTAAACAGAAGATTTCCCCAGGCTTCACCTGGCTTCCCTGTGGATCCTCTGTCTCCTGTTTAGCAGTCAGAACATGATGGAGCATGACAAAAGAGGCCGTTAAAAATTGAACGCCGTAAGTGGGAAAATGTGGAAGGCGGGTCTATTGTTACCTCCACCCACATGCCTAGGTGAAATCTGACACCTTCTTTTCCTCTCTACAGCTCCTCTCTCTTTCTCCCGGCCATCCCCGAGGGAAGCCCTGTATCCCATTCATTCGATTGCCCTACATGATGGATGTGCAGTGTGAGGAATGGGCTGTCCCGGGGGCCATGGCGTCGTTTCTGGGTTAAACAGGATCCTATATCAAACCCATCTATACCTTCACAAGGAGGAAGCCTGTTTACTGGGGCGGGAAAGCAGCACAATCCATTTCTTGTGGTTGCAACAAAAACTTAGACAGTCGCAGCTTTGGGGAGCATTGTACGACAAAGGTGGTGAAAAATATGTACAGTGGTTGGGAGAACTTTAAAGCTTAGGAGCAATAGTTGGATTTTACACAATCATGCTAACATAATTTTTATTGATATCAAATAAAAACCTGGAATAGCAAAGCCTCATATTATTCAATGAGTGATGTCAATATACTTGATTAGAAAAGTCTTTACTGATCAAGGTAATTGAGAGTAATTCTCAATAGAGTTCTATACAGCTGGGGTTCCTTTTGTAACCAGAAGACTCACCCCCTGCCGGCTATTAGAAAGCTTGCAGGTTTAAGGCTCTTCTGCAGTGGTTATAACCATCTTTTATTTACTGTACCTGTGACTACCACATCCTCTGCAGCTATCATCTTAAGAAGTTTCCAAAGTTAGCAATATTGCTAAGGTAAGACCCATTGTGTCACACTCTGAACTGGAGATTTTTATTCATGCATTTATGTCATCATGTTTGGTTTACTGTAACTGATTGTTAGCTTGTCTAAGCAAAAGCTCCTTGGAAGGTCTGCAGGTTGTTCGAGGTTGCTACTGCGAGGCTTCTGACTAAGTCCTCCAAGTACTCTCACGTCACACTATTGCTGATCCAGCTGCACTGGCTCCCCACTAAATTAAGTCCAGTTTGACTTTTAGAGCTGGTCATGGACAAGCACCAGCTTACATCAGTCTCCCATCAAGTCCCGGAGGTTATGTGATCAGGACCTACATGGCCTTACATGAAACAAGGCTGAAAACTAAAGGAGACAGAGCTTTTGCAACAGTGCTTATCATTATTTATATTTGAAAACTATTCAGATAATATATAACCAGGTTGATCACAATAAGCAGATATTAGTCTGTTAATCCCACTCGGAGCACAAATAAGAAGTTACAAAAAGATTGTTGTCCAGATAGTCAAGACTTTTAAAACTTGTTTGAGGCATCAGTTTTCATATAAACTGCATCACCAGGCTACAATAGTACAACTTTGACAAAAATGAATACAGACTTGGCAGTCACTGTGATGGATTACACATCTCAAAGAGATTTCAGCTGTCATTTAGTCAATTTTCATATTGTATAAAACTAAATGGAACTAACTGCTTCTTGGAAAAATGGAGGATATTGCATATATCCAAAAAGTCTAAACCAAAAAAAGCGTGGTTTTCAAAATAGTAAAATGTCTAAGAGATTTTACAGTGCCTTTCAAGTCTAAGTTTTAAGCTCAGTTTAAGTTTACTTTTACTCTAAGATTTTATTTTTTTTAAGTCTAGTACAGAGACCAGCTTTGTTCTTTCTTGATTGCTAATACACACTTTATTCTAAAACCAGATTCAAAAGGTTATTTAGTTTGGACAAAAGGTTGAAATATACTTTATTCACTGGCTGATTTAGGATTGATGAATGGCAGCTCATTATTTGTTGTGTAGTACTTGTGCGCTCTAATTGATAGGCTATCTGTAATTCCGCTAGGTGCCATGTCGCTGCAAAATGAAACCAATTGTTTAGTGAGATGACTGTTGGTGTTTCTCTCAATTGAAACCCAACTAATTAAATGGGAGAAGAACACAGCCACTGCTTTGATACCCAGCGGCTGTGAACTTCCCCTCTGTTATTAACACATTTTTCAATAACTTATGTAAACCAAAATGGAAATTGAGTCATGTTATGCAAGTTATGAGCGTATATATTATCTTTTAAAGATCTTTTCAAATCTTTTTATATCCTGCAGCAGCCAGGGAAATAAACTTAGAATCACTTCTTTCAAGACCCCCTCAACAATGGTAGCCCAGGGATTCTCCTTATATAATAAGGTAGCGTATAATATTATTTGAATACTTGAGATAATTCAGTACACACAGTGAGCGTTGTCTGTATGTATCCGCCTTCCTTTGAATATCTCGGCTGCCGAGGGAGTACACTGTTGTCTGTGTATGCGTGCATCCTGGTGGACGAGTGAGGACTGCATAAAAAAAGTACTTGCGCGTGTGTGAGTCGCTGTGGCATGTTTCCTAGAGATAAGACTGCAGTGCCTGGCCCTCTGCAGCCCTCACCCCAGGCAAGTAGTGATTAGAGGAATCTCTCATTCTCTGCGGGGCACCCCTCTGCAGTCACAGCCAGCAGCGTGACTCCCTTAATGTTCACACTGAGGTACAAAGGACCTGTGGTTGGTGATATTATCTTGCTTGAAAAGATGATTTGGAGCAACTCCTCTGCTGTTAGAAAAGTATTAGGAACATACAGTAATCTTGCCATTAAGACCCCGTGTATCTATAGGATGAAAAGCCATGCAGGTTAAGTTCATCAGTAGCCTCCATACAAGCTGTCTTTGGTGTCTTTCAAAGCAAACACGGGCCTGCTTCTTTTTTATCCTACTTATATAAGGGATGTGCTAAGAAGTTAAGATGATATTCCTCTAGATTGCATGTTAAATCTAAGCTAATGTGGTGTGGGCTCACCTGTGCACTGTGGGAAGATCAGGAGTCAATTAGTGGGATTGGTGGGCAGTCTCAGCCAAGTGGTCTGAGCCGGTGACAGTTTGTGGTGGACCACCACACCACAGGAGCCAGGTGAGGAGCAGGGGAGCCTAAATGAAATGCTAATACAGGCCACAGAAGTCAGGGCTCTCTAATTGGAACACAGCTGCTGCAGGGACCAAGTATCCCGCGAAGCGCCGCAGAGGCAGAGAAAGCAGCAGGTCACCGTGATCAGGTCAGGTTCTCTCTCCGTGTGTTGCTCAAAATACTTGGCCTAAAATGGCTCAGAAAACCTCAGAAAGGGAAACACCGAACAAAAAACAAAGTCACTGAAACTATATGTTGCTTGGAATTGCATCTATATGAGCAAAATAGTAAATAAAATGAGTTCCGATAGGTACTCTCAGCAAAGAGAATTTCCTAAAAAATTCTCTTTTAGTTTTCCTCAGTTCGACATGTTAAAACGTAAAAGTCATTTTAACATGCGTTACAGTGCTGTGCAAAAGTCTTGAGCCACCCTTTCATTCTTGTATCATTTCAAAGTGGTCTCGAGCAATATTTCTCCAGGCTTTCTCAAAGTGTTTCAGAGTATTTCTTTGGACACTGGCTGCTTTTTCACACAGGGTTGTTTAAAAAAGAAAAATTAATTACATGATTGCAAATATGTTCAAATGATTAAGAGTATGTGAATGTTAGGCAAAAAAAATAGTGAGCTATAATAGGATTCTTTTAAATTACAGGCACTGCCAATATTCATATAAATGTATTTCAGAACCATTTTGAGTTATTTCCACCAGCAAAATTATTTTGATGCTATTCAAAGATTAGTAAGGCTGCTACCATCTAAAACAAAGAGGTGAATTGAAATACAAGGATACAAGGAAACTGAACTAAAAACTCAAAGACTAAAAGCTGTGACACTGCAGAATCCAAAAGCTACAATAAACTAAGAAGACCTGAGAACATAAACCTAATTAAACTAACCAGGAACAGGAGCTATAAGAAAAAAAATACCAAACTCAATATACCACAACACAAGAATATAAAATAAAAAAACTCAGGCCCAAGAACCCCAGGGTTCATATCACCTGCAGGAAAAAAATGCATTTGTTGTCCCCCATATTCACCTGCATGTGATTTTCTCCCTTAAAACATTCTGGACCTTTTCACTGAGAGTATTCACTTTGACACATGTCAGTTATCAGAATAATAGGGCTCAGCTCTTCAGTAGCTTAAGAAAAAACATGTAGGACAAGACTGTGGTTTATGTCTAAAATTTATTTTTATGTTGAGGTTTTGGGAGAGCTGCAGCTTTTTTCTGGTTACCTATAATGTGTGTCTCTACGTATGACTTTTGGTGAGAGCTGTATCTTCATAAACATTGCAGGAGATGTGCCAAATCAGTTGAGAATAACTGCATTACCTGTAACACTAACCCAAGATTTTTGTGTGTGTGCGTGCATGTGTGTGTGTGGACAAATGTTCACATTTACAACCCCCCCCCACACACACACACACACTTACTTTTCCCTCTTTTAACTTTGATCTTTTAACAGCGAATCTCTCATTCTCATGGCCTTTTTGCATTCAGACTGCTACACCCTTTCCACATCCACTCATGTGGAGGGCCTGCCAAATTAACTGTCATTCTAAAGGAACTATAAAGGGAATGGCTTATAAAGGACCCCAACATCCTGTCTGCATTCTTGCAGACTACTACACATCTTGCAAGTGTAGCACATGTTTTGTATTGAAGGCAGAATCTGTGGACTGTTGTCTATAGAATTCAGAATTTTTACCAGTGACAGATATTTAAGCCTTACAGAATATAGCCTTTAGCTCTTTTTTGTGTCTACCACAGCAAATGCAGACAGAAAAAGTCATTTTTGCATAATTATGATCACAAGTCGCAGAACTTTTTATTGAGAAGAAATAGCTTATTTGTTCACTGTACTTTTAGTGACCCTGTTTTACATTTTCTGTGCATTTTTTTTATTGCTATTATTATGAATACCAGTAATAAAGATCAAAAAGAAAGAAAAGAATCAAGGCAGTTTGGAGCCTTTCGAAATATTGTAAATGCCTGAAACACAATAGATGCATTTTATGGACATAATCTGAGTACATCCGTGATATATATCAGCATAAATTGCCACTGATGCTAATTGATTCTTCAAGCTGTTTTTCATCAAAGAATGGTGAAGCTGTCGTAAAGCTTGCCAGTGTCTGTCATGAATGGCTTTCTGTTTCAAATTTATAAGGTTCTGGCTGGACTCTGACTGTAAGTAGTTAATGTGAATTTCTCAGCACGTAGACTGCAACATGGGTACCATTTCCACTGATTTCTCACATCACAGGTAATCACAATACAAATAAAAATGCCAACTTGACCCCATTCAGTTGCAAACTGATAGCAGACTGACTCTGTCCTATCGCTACTTTATCACAAAGTTGCTTTGAAGCTGGCAAATAGTTGCAGACCTGGTCCCCATCTTTGAAACAACCATTTCAAAGGCGACAAGATTACAAGTTTATTGCACACAATCACAGTAATTTTTGTCTTGCTGCAGTCTACAGCCACTGTTTTTCTTTATGTTACTGTAGCATGGGAGATGCTTGAGACTCAGGACAACAGCCACAACAGTGGTATCCATCCTCTTATTTACCTCAGCAAGCAAGCCAATATGTATATTACCCATTATATCAAACCACTCCTTTACTGTAAGTCAAATATTGTTTATTTGTTTTGTTTTGTTTTTCAGTCTATACTGCTTCAGCTTGGAAGTGACAGGTTATTAGCAAATATTTATGAGGTATTGCAGAATAACTTTTAAAGTAATCGGTCTCATGAGGATGAGCCAACAAAAAAAAATAAACAACAACAAAAGAACAGACAGATGTGTTGGACAAATTTCAAAAGATTTATACCAAAGGGAAAAAAACCCCAACAACAACACTGTCCTCTTTTTAGGTTGTGACTTTGCAGCACGCACTCCAATTTGTATTCTCCTCTGCTCTGAGAAGACATTTTTGGAAGAGAGGATGTTACTGAATCACAAGCCAAGCTTGAGCATTTTGACAGCTTCTTAAAACTTTTCTTAGATTTTAAGCTTCTTTCTTATAAGTACTGATATCAATGCTGCGTAGCATGCGATAAGTTCAGCTGAACACATGATTAACTCAAAACGGAGGGTATTTCAGCTTGAGATGGAGAAACAGAAGAAGAAAATAATGTAATACAGTAGGAAGAAATTAAGCAAGGCGCAAACGTGGAGAGAAGCAGAAGTCTCACTGCATTCAAAGTCTGCTGGATGGTCCACATGCTGTCTTCCCCATGTTCCGCGGCTTCCTGCCTTCTCTTAAAAATAGAAAGGGAATTTTTCAGAGAATAATGGATAAGCTCATTGCAGGCTCCTGCGTCAGAAGTCTGCCCGGTTTATAAGCCTGCAAGGCGATTGACATGAACCACCCAAGAATGAACCTCAGGTGGCGAGGTGTTAGGCGAGCCTTTAAAGCCATCGCCCGTAATAATGAGGCCATCTCCCACTGTCACGTTAGCTTAGCCCCACAGTGAGTGAAATTCATTCTTTAGATTATTTGCTCTGTTAGAAATTAATGAAGCAACCCCATTTTTTGATAACACCTAGCACACGCCTACTTTTCTTCAGAGACATCACGTCAGCCCTGCAGCCTGGAGTGAGACTAATTGTGGAAGCTCAAGAACGCCTACAAGGCTCGCAGTTGTCTTCTGCCTTGAGCTATTCCTTCTGATTCAAATTCAGGGTCTCTTGAGGGGAAGAATTGTTGCTTTTCACAGGAAATCATGGCTGAAAATTTGAAACACAAAAAGGTTCTTTGATTTTGATTTTGAGAAAAAAAAAGAAGCAAAATCCCGATGTCATGCTGGGATAAATACTGCAGAGAAAGCATGTCATCCCTCACTTATTTCAACTATCATGAGCCATCCTATAGAATCTCTCCCTCGCTGTCCTTTTTCCGTCAACTCAATAATTTCACTGTCTCCTCTCTTGTCAGCATTTATTAGTTTCTCACCCCTCCTATACCTTGTGTGTAGCTCTCTGTATGTGGGGCACTAAAACATGCGTCAGGGGTTGAAAGATATAAAACCGATTCTTTACAAGTGATGTCAGAGGACTGTATCCAAACCGTCTGGCAGAGTACACTAATATCCCCGTGCTGAGCAGCGCGGAGCTATTGAGCGCGACCATGCGCATCGGTTTCACTCCAGTGCACTCAATGAGCCAAACCCATGGAACTGATGGGCAATGGGAGGGAAAGAGGAGAGGAGTGTGAATGATTTGCTGCTTTTGCTAATGCACATTATTCATCATATAAACATTAAGCTTCTTTGAAAGAAAAGCATGGAGAGATTTGGCTTTGCAGGCCAATTCCCAGTTCTGGATGGGAATTTTGAAATGCGTTGCTGTCAAGGTAGCCAGCTGCAGCCTCTACCTGCTGGAGTTCACTCACTGAACCAGGACATTCTTCTAACAGCCTGCTGCATTCCTCTGTCTGGCCACACAAGCCTCCTGCCTATTTAAAGGTGTTCTCTGCCCCCTCTTTGAAAACCAGAAAAGTGTGGTGTGTGCATCATCAGCCCCCAGTGACATTTGATGGACTGTTGAACTAAAGCTGCTGCAAGTGTCTGGAGGGAGAAAGTATAAATGGCAGGAGTGAGAAGTCAGTCTACCCAGTCGTGATGCAATGTTCTCGCTCCTGCCACATTATAGTCAGCTTGACTTACATGCAGTAAAAATGCAGCGCTGCAGCTTTCATTAGCACACTGAGCAAAGATTATGGCTCAGTGCAGAGCTATGAATTATGCAAGGGCTACGCACTGTGGTGGGGTGTGCAGCCTCCCACTTCCCAATTTTCCCGCTTCATCTTAACATTAGGAACACACCCACTGAGTATTGCTCAAGCACATGCACAGTGAATGCACAAGCATGCAAATTAAGCAAACAGACTGCCACGCAAACACGAACGGTCATAATTTAGTTCTGAAAAGTGCAGTAAAAGCAGTTGCTGGTTCACACTCAATCCTAATACAAAAACTGCTCAGTCATCCTGTGAACTCTGACTCCTACTGTACCATTTGGTAGGTAGACAGATAGATAGTATTTTAGCTACAGCCCAGTCCATCAGTATTTGGACAATTTTTGTAACTTTACTGCTGGTTGAAGTGCAGACCTTTATCTTTAATCCTGGGGTTTAACAAAAGTATTGCATTAAATGTTTAGTAATTTAGTAATTTTACACATAGACCCCCATCTCCAAAATTTTACTGACAGTCAGTCTTATAGCCAGGTGAGGCCTGCCCCCCTTGTGTTATTCTATGACAAATTAAGCAGATAAAATGGACTGGTACTTTTCTGCTGTAATTGAGCACTCAAAGTTGTTTTGTATTTTGTTTTTTACTACAAGCCTCTTTCACCTAACCATGCAAACATAACATTCATCCAGCACTTTTTATTCTGGGCTTTAACACTTTGCCTAATACTCAAATACATCAGGGTAATTCAGGGTTCAGCATCTTGCCAAGGATACTTTAACATGCAGAGTGGAGGAGCTGGGGATCAAACAACCCACCTTCTGACTGATAGACGACCTGCTCTACCTCCTGAGGCACAGCCTCTCCTCAAGAGCTGTTCGCTGGAACTCTCAGTATGAGATCCAAAAAGATGTTGGTGCAAGTGAAGGAGTGCATCATTAGGCTGAAAAACCAAAATAAACCAGAGAGATCAGCAATCTGGACCTGAGTGTATAGCCTTTAGGGGAAACACTACCTCTCTATGGCATTGAATTCATACCTGTAAATATTTCTATATTGCCAAGAAGATAAAATAATCAAGCATCGTTATTATTGACAGTTTTTATAGTTCCTGTATGTGTTCCTCTACAGGTTGGTGAGTGGTTGCTGGAGGTCACTGACTGTCAGTAGCTGAAAGAAGAGGATTTCCACGATCACCTATAGTTAGCATGGACAACACTGACTTATCTGCAAACACTGACTTACAAGTAAAAGTTACCACTTTTGAAATGTTAAGGTTGCAGCAGTAACACACAACTTTGAAGGCAAAAGATATCTGTTTCCAGGTTGCATTATGCTTTTGACCAGGGCAACCTGCAACCAAACAAGCAACATGCAGATTTTTGTGCAGTTTGCAAGAGGTTTTCAGTACAGCACCGTATACCTCTTTGCAACCGATTTCACCTAGCGACTGCCAGCAACATCTAGGAACCACTCCCCATTGTTCTCTAGGTTGCCAGGGGGCCATCAACTGGTAATGATATCTCTGTAGTTTTAGTCTTTCTCAATATGCTCCAATTTGTCAACACAATATGCGTGAGATGGCATTGGAGCATGTGTTTATTCAGAGTGGGATCTCTGCATGAATATACTGTGATACCTGTTCTGAACCTCTTCAATCTGCTCCTAAAATAGCCACCAAATTGTAATAATTAAAAGAAATAAAAGCACTTTTGAAACTAATAAAAAACTAAATATTTTATAAAGAATAAAAACAAGGTCAAAACAAGCCAACCTGCTCTGGAAACTAAAGTGAAAACAAAACCCAATCTAATGAAAAAACTATAACTCTCCCAGAACAGTCATGCCAACAAATATAAATTACTGCAGGCAGAATAAAAATCTTTCTTTGTCTTCTCTTTGATAAGTATATTATTATTATCTTCTACATTTGATTTTTATTATTATTATTTTGTTTGTTTAACTGTGACTAAATCATTATGATCTCAGAGGTTGTTTGATTACTGTTGCAAACAGCACTGCGAACACATGGTAAGAAATTTTACTGCAGCTGGAGGTCTGTCTGTTAATGACATTTAGAGCTACACAACAGATGGTGGACACGGCAGAATCAGCAATAAATAATATGATTAAAATCCAAAACAAAGACAACAGTGGCCATAACTGTTTGATGTAATAAATTAAAAACTATTAATGGGGAAGAAATTTGTGTAGAACTTGCTTTGGACTTTATTATATTATTTATAGCAGTAAAAGAAAAAGAAAAATTATGGAATGGTTGGTCCTCAACCCACATAAGGAGATCAGATGGATCAGGCATTGTTTATTTGAATGAGTGGCCTCTATGATTAAACATGACATAATCCACTGCTGATGAACTAAACCATAATCCCAAAAAGGTGCACAAATACCTTTATGAACATATGAACCTTTTAGGTTAATGGAAGTTGAGGATAATCAGGATGTATGGAAACTGTGATGACCGCAACGGCCTAAACCCTAACCAGGCTCTGCAATTACTGAATAAAATGGCCTAATTGCTAATGGTAGGACATATGTAAGCTTCTGCTAAAAAAAATTCAGCAACAGGGGTGGAAGTGGGTAAGCTCCACCTGCACAATGTGCTGCTGCTGAAGTCATTCAGAGAGAGGGTCTGAGAACAGCTTGCAAGCAAGAAATACTTTTGCATCTCCATAGAAAACAGAGATTTTGTTGTACCATACTAAGCAAAAGTCTTGAGCCACCCCGCATTTCTTTATATTTTACTAGGAAAATGGGAAATAGGTACAGCGATTTATTGAAATATGCAAAAATAGAGTTTGGACATTTCCAATCAAGCTTGAAAGTCAATATTTGGTGTAACCACTTTTATTCTAAAACACAGCCAAGTTTCTTGTAGGTTTTCCTGAAGATTGGACTATTCTAAGTAATCTTCAGGAATAGTTCTCCAGGCTTCTCAAAGGACATTTGACGCTCCTCTTTGGATGTTGGCTGCCTTTTGTTCCGTTCTCTCTCAGGGTGATGCCACACTGTTTCGGTCATGTTGAGGCCCAGCTATGTGGAACCCAGTCCAATGGCCAGTGATTGATAGTATTCCATTGTATGTTTTTCTATCCATCTGTCTGGCAGTGTAATTAGAATTATCATCATGCTGAAAAATGTCACTGTTAGTGGATCAAATAGTGAAGGTACTATCCTGCATTTATAATTCCATAAATTTTGTCAGTGAGATGCAATACCATTGGCTGAAATGCAGCCCCAAATCATGCCAGAGCCTCCAAAATATTTTACAGATGGCTGTAGACATTCACTGTTGTACTATTCTCTTAAAATCCTTTGTACTGTACATACTAATGATACTTTAAACCAAATTTGAAAATTTGGATCACTCCATAAGACCTATTGCCAATAATTTTCAGTTCAGTTCTTGTGTAATTTGTCATACCTCAGCCTTTTCTCCCTGTTTCTCTTCCTTAAGAATGACTTCTTGACAGCCACCCTTCCACTGAGACCATTTCTCATGGGGCTTCAGTGAACAGGAGATGGATCAACTGAAGAGCCAGATGCAATTGCCATCTCTCATGATCATGTCCACTTTCAGATACTGCCTCTCGCCCTATGGCAGCTAGGTTAGGCTCCAGCCAATACAATTTAAATTTGTTCTTTGCCATGTTGTCTGTTATGTGCAGACACAACACTGGCTTATCCCTTCAGCTAGGTGCCTTTTTTGTGCTTGAATGAGTCATAGGTCAGTGTTAAGTGGTTACACAAACAGAAAAAAAAAACAAAACTACACAGTAAATGGTGATGTACAGGGAATGGACTGAAAGTGACTGGAAAAGCAGCCAATGTCCAAAGACAAACTTTAGAAATAGTTCTCCAGGCTTTCTGAATATATTTCAAGGACCACTTTAAAAATACACAACAATCTAGCTTTTTGGAAGGAAAATATAAATGAATATGGGGTCACTCAAAACTTTTGTGTAGTTATAGGGAAAAAAAATGCCTACATGTCCACACACAGAAAAACAACACAGGCACTTTTGCAGAGGAGATGTGAAAATCAATCCAAAATCACAGGTTTGGAAAGAAGTTTTCTTTCAGAATTGCACCCTCTATTTCCTTGCACTCAACTTTTCCTGTGCAATCATGGCTTGTGTCAGTGGGCATGGTTTTGAATGATAAGTTCTTCGTTTAATCAGTCCCTCTGTAAACCAGCAGTGAGTTGTTTACCCCCCTTTTTAAGCCCTTGATACTAAATTAAAAGCTGAATGTGTTTTTTCTTCTTAACAGCCTGCAAAGCACTTGCTCTTTGTCCATCAGTCTTGTCAGTGCTTACTAACAACCCTTAGGATGTGCACTGTCCTGTTTGCACACTCATACATATAGAACACACATGACTTTGCTTAAATAACCAGCAGGCGTCAAGCTGCTCGTGATGCTGCCACCATCATTTTCCCATCACATATCAACTTGATCTGCAGAAAGTGTTGACAGCCTTCCTCACATTTATTGCTCTCTCTGTTTACATTGCAGTTTTCTCATTTTCAGCAAATTTCACAGTGTTTTATGACTACAGTTATGATGGCAATAAAGAATGACGTGAAGGGAAGTGGGGAGAGATGAATGAAGAAATAGAAACATAAAATAAGTTCTATCCCCCCACCTACCCCACCTTATTTACTTTGTTGTGTCCTGTTGACCCCTCAGCTTCTGGCAGGCTGGCTGGTGTTGATTTTAGCTCACAATCAATTCATTTTAATCACAATGGGCAGCACGGGGAGACAGTGTGCTAATTGATTGGCAGGTATTTGCATATACAGTACGCAACAAAATGTCACGACCGGCCTTGGTGGTGACCTGTGTGGGCTGTTGGCAAAACAAACTGATGAAGGTAATTTATCATGCTGCTTGTGCTCTACTGAGCACGGGGCAGCCGCACCCACTATTGTTAGCGTCGTCAGTCACCTGTCACGCCATGGTGGGCACGAGGAGAGGAAAGACGAGAAGAGTCAACAGTAGGGTGGTGTGTGTGTGTGGGGGGGGGACAAAAATGGAGATATAGAGGCTGAGCGGGAAGAGATTCTCTGCTGTAAATAATACACTCCCTTGTAGCTGGATGTAGCTTCAGCTTGAAAGCTCTAGCCCTAATTAACATCACCGGGGCCCCAGGTAAAAAAAAATTCCGATACATTCACATACTATGCCACACCCCATTGTAATTTAGGGATCGGTTCTGTATTAGCACAATATCAAATAAAATAATGTCAGTCAGCAGAAAAAAAATACTTGAAATATGATCCGACTGTGTCCACTTTTGGTTTTCATCAGACAATTAAGTTGACCAATGAAATTATATAAACTCAGGGAAGCTCCAGCAGAGTCTTCAACTCATTCTCATGTTCACATCTTGATGAACATGTCACAAAAATGTTTCATTCATTTCTTACTTCTTCATTGTAACTGTAAGATCAGTGTGTGCATGTAGAAAAAAAAATCACTTTTCAGCTTGCTTAATGTAACTAAAGGTGTGCCACAGGGTTCAGTGCTAGGCTTACTGCTATTATTATATTTATAAACAATCATGGTCATAATATTACAAGATGAAGTTCTCATTTTTATGCAGATGATATGGTATTGTACTCATAACCAAGCTACAATCAGCTTTAAGTTCAGTATAGCACAACATGTGTGAGTTAAAACTTGTTTTAAATGTTGACAAAACAAAACTGTTGATGTTCTGAAATGTGAAATCAAACCACTGAACATTTCACTTATCACCACAGACCAGGGCTCTCAGATTGTCTTAGTATCTCAATATAACTAGGGAATTAAAACTGATGACTGTCTCTCATTTACACCTAACATTCAGCAACTGTTGAAAAAATGTGGTATATATTTTAGAATCAAGTCATGACTGTGCTTTAAGGCAAGAAAGAGACTTGTTACCTGCACCTTTATGTCAGTGCTGATTACAAACCTTAAGGCTCGGGTCAGATGGTCTGCTTTGTCATTTTGTAGACTCATTTTTATTTATAAGGATATTCTTGGACTGCTCCCATTTTACTTGCTAGCTTTCATTTATCAAAAAAAGTGGAAAGTTATTTTCTGTCCCAAAACTTCCCACAGTGTTTACATTCAGAGAATTTAAATTTATAGCTCCATTCTCCTGGAATCAGCTGCAAAATCAACTAAAACTTAAGGAGCTCCTCTCACGGAGTAAGGCCGTTTTAAATGACTTGGATGCAGCTACATCAGACTGCAGATGTTTTGCCTGAATATTATTGCCCCTGTTTTTGGCTTCAGAAAATGACATTTATTGATGTTTTAGGCTTCATTGACACTGAAGTTCATGAATTTTTGTTGCTTTTATATTTTATCCTTGTGCATTGGTATTTTTATTTTATTATAGTTTTGCCATTTCTATTCTTGTGTGTATATTATTACTTTATGCAACTACCAGTAATTGTATTGCTGTGTATCTTGGCCAAGACACACTTATAAAAGAGATTTTTAGTCTCAATAAGCATATTATCCTGGGTAAATAAAGGTTAAAAAACAAAAAAGAGAAACAATGCTTATTGACCAGTCAGTTCCCTGGACAATTGTATAACCATTAGTAGAAAATTACATGCACCTCATAACAGTAGAGGAGTTTTTAGTTTGAGACAGTCTAACCTTTTATCATTCCCCGGCAAGCATCAATGAGAGATGCAGATTTTCACCATAAGAAATTGTATTCCCTCCTTCATTTCTTTCCTGCAGGCTGCAAGAAATTTCAAAGCCATGTCAGTGTTCTGTGGGCCTTTAAATAGCAGCACAAACCTAAAAGAAATAGCATAAATGCCTTGTAGGCTACTAGTTGACCTTGTTTAACTCTGTGAGAGCTGCAGCTAAAGAATAATTCTAAAATTGTCTTCTATGCCACAAGAATACGTGTAAGAAGCATATTATCTTAATGGAATGCCTAGCTGTAAATATCATCAGTTCTACCATGCCTTAATTATTGGGCAGTGATATTATTATGGGTATTAAGTCCAAACACATGCATGTTAGGATAATTAATGATTGTCCTTTGGTGTGGATCCAAGATACTCAAAGTGCTATGTGAATATGTGTGAAAAGGTGAATGTGGCTCGTAGTATAAAGGCCTTTGAGTAGTCAATAAGACTAAAAAAGCACTACGCACTTCTTTTTCTTTTTGGCTAGTGTCCATTCCTTGCTTTGACTGCAGCAACTCTGTTGCTTTGAGCCTGGATTATATTACCTGATTCTACAGGTTTGTTTTAAAATTACATTTGTGAGAAATGTGCAGCTCCAGACCTATTATTGCTTGCAACTGGTGCAAACACCATCCCTTTGCTGTTGTTAGGTGTAGCGAAGCCAGCTTAAAAAAAAAAAAAAAAGAAGAAAAATCTTGTTGAACATGCTTAGTGTGACATGTCCCAGGGGAAATGTCTCCAAGTGGACCTTGATCATGGATTGTTTTATCAAAACAACATTGATCAGCCTTAAAACTAGGTTTTGATAGAGGGCTCATGTGGATCTGCACACAATTTATATAACAAAGTAAAATCTTTTGGGGGCATCGTGGTGGCCCACTCTATGATCAGAGTTATGGCTTTGTCTAAAGAAACTTGATAATAGATGAGTGATTAAGCGACTGGAATTTTCCAGTAAATCATTTCTCACCACGATGGCTTTCTTTTATCAGTTTCAGTGAATTTCGAGGTGGTTTATTAAAAAAAAAAAGCTGTGGTCCAGTTGCTTGCAAAGTGACACTGGTCCTTTTTAACTGTGTTTCAGTTTTCTAATTAACAGCAAAAATGATTATTTATACCACTTTCTCTACTTTGCAAAGCTCAAAGGTGCCTTGAACATCAAAGCAAGCATGCAAGCAGCCAGGAGAGAGTTTGCACGTCTGGCAACTAATCAAAATGTGATCTCAACAAGATTAATTGTGTGGCTCTATTCTGCTCTAAAACCCACCCCCCAAAAAACTGCATTTCATAGAAATGTTTTGCCACTCAAGCTCATTATGTACAAGTGACATTCACAGGACTGAGACTGATTCTGTTTAATGGTAGTGAATCAATCGAACACAAAATCTTTTAATTTACTGAACTGAAAACAAATGAGTGTATTATGTCGCCCAGGGTTTTTTTTTTGGTTCATATGACCAGGTGACTGTGGATGAGGGAAATATTTGGATGGTCTGCTGTGACAGCAGCTGAGATTGTGTGTTGCACGGAGACTGCTGAAATCCTCTTGTGATCAGACTCTGCTTATAAGGTAAACATTTGGTCATCATCACCATAATTATGCCCAAATACAATTCCCCATGCACAGCCTGAGCAGAAATATAGTTAGGGGGCTAAAGGGAGCCAATGCAACTCATTAATAGTGTGCCAGACTCACTGTGATAACACTGGATCCAATTCCTGAGAGAGGTTTTATTTTTTGACCAATTAGCTGCCTGAGCAACCTATTGGCCATGAAGTGATCTCTGCAGGGACTTTATCAGACCATGCTCTATTAAATCAGCTCTCTGGCTGAGCAGTTATGTACCATCACGGTGCTTAGAATGGCTGGATCTGATTGATGTCACTGCCAAATGCCAAGTAATAACGGCTGTTATTGTACATCTCCATTCTGCTGTTTCCTTATGGATGCAGCCATTGCTTTGTGCATCTATGTGGACTTTCAGATACAGATACAATGGGTGTTTTGTTTTGTTTTTTGTGCATGTCTGTGTGATAGGCATTTTTTATTGATATTGCTAGTTGGAAAGATTATCATAATGCTCAAGGGTGGGAGCTGCTCTGAATCTGAAATACAGCATTAGAGTATTCACAGTATGTCTTCAGGTGGGTCAAAAGGCCTGGCAATAAGTGCTGTATAATTTAGGCATGTGGGAAGTAATCGTAATGACTTTGTAAACCCAGCATGAATGCATCCACTGACACAACTGAGTAACTGGAGGTTTGAGGAATTATTTTAGAAAGTGGAGTAATCAGGGATATATGAATGCTGCGAATGAGCTTTTTGTGCGCTGATTGAATCCATTAGTTCATCTAGCTGCTTTAATCTTGCATCAGTTTTATCATTAGAAACAAAAAAAAACAGAGGTCTTTCTGTTGTGTTGTGCAGAAACAGGTAACAGTGAAAAAGGTCCAGAGGGACCAGTTTGACTAAATCGCCTCTGAATTTAAATGCTTTCTTGAAATCAAAAGACTGCGTCGCAGTTTAGAATGTAATAAGATAAGATTTTAACACAGTTTTTAATTTAATAGAGTAGTAATATATTTTTGCAGTTGGTACTGATTGACATTAAGCTGTAATTCATGGGTTTTACATGTTCAACACTGTGCTCTTCTCATTCCTTTAATAACAGGATACACTCAAGGTGAATAGGGTACATTTTTTAATATTAATCGAGATTATCTTTGACAGCTTATTACTTACATTCAGAATATTAGACTTTTGTAGTGAAAGTTTTCTGTAGTCTTATGACTGGAATATGACTGGAAAATATAGTGAACCTTTAAAAAACTGTACTGAAAATAAGATCTACAAAATAAATAAAATCAAGTATTATATAGTCACAATCAAAGTAGCCCAGCTGATTACTACATTAAAGCATTAAGGTAAGTTTTTGAAAAACTTTTTTTTACATGCAAATGTAGGATTCTCTCATTAAATGTGTACTAATTTGCACAAATTGTCCAATAGAAGAATCCTTAATTTAACACGCCCAGTTTTTTAAAGAACATTGAAGTGTATTCATTCATTGATAATTTTTTTTAATCTAATCTGATCAAGATTTGCTTCAAGAAATGTTCTGAATCCGTGGTAAGTCTTTACACAGTGAGGCAAAGGTCACTTAAGTCAAAGTTCATTTGTGCTACTGCATTAAATCTGTGCCACAGCGGTGACGTAGTCATTTACCCCATGCTGAAGCCTAAATGTAGTCTGAAGAAAAAAAAAACCTTCCCATAAATATGACTACACAGCCCACAATAACTGGGATTAATCCCATTAGTATTATTAGTCCATGCTAATGTATATCTATTGGCACAAATTGTAATACATAGAATGGCCTGGTTCTTACATAGTACTTTTCTACTCTGCAAGAGGACCCAAAGTGCTTAATACAGCACATCTCATTCACCAACACATTCACACAAGCACTTTCTATGCCTAAGTGCTTTCTATCTAATTTTCACACACACAATCACACTCTGATAAACGCATCGGGAGCAGCTTGTGGTTCAGTATCTTGCCCACGGATACACTGGCACGCAGACTGGAGCAGCCAGCATCAAACCGCCAACCTTCTGATTAGTAGATGCTCTGCTCTACCTCCTGAGCCACTGCCACCTCAAGACTGTAACTATTAACAGTTTGCTCAAAATGCCAATGCCATAGCTAGAATGCTAATACTAATACCACAACTTCTTGCATTGTCAACCAATATAATTTTTTCATTTTCATGGCTCTGAAAATCCATGTATATGCATGGAAACAATAATGTCACCCATCACAGTATTACAGTTACAGTAGTAACCAGAGCAGTAATAGTGAATAACTATATCCAGGTGTTTATTTTTGTAATAAAAACTTCACAGAGTCGCTAAAAGCCATGTTCATGTTAATGTTAGTGGACCCCTGAAAGTGTAATCAATGAAGAATGGCCATGTACTTTCCAGCAGCACTATTGTAAGTCTGGATAAATACCTTAATGCTACACTCTTCTCATTTTGTGCACAAGAGGCGATATTTTGACCATCCACTTCCTGTGTTGCATTAGGGGTTCTCTCCCTCAGTCTGAATCACATCAGCTCTTTGGTCAGAGTCCAAAGCCAACACCAAAGCCAGCCCTTCTGGCTGCACAAACAACAAGCCAGCCTTGATCCTTCCATATGAAATGTCTCGCTGGCCATACAAGGGCTGGGATGAGGTAAACATGTTAACACTGAGACACAAATCACACTGAGGGGAAAAGAGGTGTCTATATAAAATATGCCAAATCTCATTTGCATTCATTTCCTACACTTTCTGTGGTTTGTGTCATGTGTAAGGCTGGACTTGGCACTTCTAAGGACAGGCAGTTCTAAACTGCTATCATTGTTGTGATGGTAGTGTGAAAGCACACTGATCCCTTTGAGCAGGATGATAAAATCTGTCACAGTTCCCTGCATGGAGGAGCCCATTGTTTTGAGGATTAAGGGGATTAAGGGCGGATGCTGGTGACTGAGGGGCTTGAGCTGTGTGACCCTTTCACTAATCATTATGAGACAGATACAGCGCACTCAAACTCTTAAAGCTTGAGATTGCATTAGATTATCAATTATTCATTGCTGCAGGAACAGGGTGAGAATAAAGGATTTGAAAATAGTATGGGAATGTGACAACAGTTGGAAAGGTCATTCAGCAAAGTGTAATGAGTGTCCACAGATGCATTGCCTAAAATTTATGAATGACTCATAAATAGGGCTCTTAGCTCGCTGAATCCTGTGTCAAGCTGATTTGATATAGGACTATAAAATGCAACAGGCGTTTATTCCTTTAGATAAGGCTAATTGCTACGGGTAAGGTTGGAGTTTTAGGTCTTTGATATAATTTGCCCTTTCCTCTACAGGAAATGCATTCATCAGTTCTTTTTGATTTGAAGCTGTCTGAGGCAGTACCATATTTGGCATAGTCAGCATTTGTGTTCTGACGAAGAACATCAGTGTCTTCACCTTCAGTTGCAAATCATTGAAAACTATCATAAATATAAAAATCTCAAACATAAAAATGTCAACAAAGCACCTCAAACCCGTCCCGTAGTTGTCCTCTTGGTATTTCAGGGTCAGTGTAATATGGTGCTTTAAAAAAAAGCACTCTAAACAATCAGTAAGACTAGAGGAGTGCTATAAAAATGCAAGTCCATTTCCATTTAGAAGACTGAACCAGGTGTTAAAACCTGTGCCTTGTAGGGAACCCACCTACATAACTCTTCTTTGGTTTGCTCTGCAAGCTTTTGGGGATTGAGATGCACTCCCCTGACAGAGCTCACTGCTCCATAGCAACTAAACTACAAGCAGGACAAATATTTCATCCTGTCACTCTTTTTTTGCACCTTTACCAGATAAAACATCTTTTGGTATGCGAGGAGAGGGAAATTGGATTACTGGCCAGCCGATCCATGTTTTTTGTGGCCTATAGCTCTGAAGTTTGGAGCCAGTGAGCTGTGTACTGGGAAATAATTACAGAGCTATGCAAAAGGCTAGACTTGGCCACTGAACACCCCTATTGTAAATGACTGCTTGACAGCTGTTGCTGCTTTTAATTCTTTTTTTTAGCTTCTGCTGTGTAAATGTTGCTAGGGAAAATTTCAAATAACTTGATGTCTTCTTCTAAAAAACAAACAGACACACATTTCTGATTATTTTCGCCTCATTTGATGGTGGGTAAGGCAGCATTTTCACTTCTTTATGGGCCAAAGCCAGGTCACTTTAAGCATTGCAATATAACATTAGGTATGAACAGTCATATATAATATCACTACATACTGTAATGTCATATTATTGCCTAAAAGAAATTCCATACAGCAATATGCTCCCCCATTCTTAGTGGTGGCAATATTAGTGTGTGTGCTTTACTTATTCAGGCCTTCCTATGTGATTACAGTATCTCTGATAATGGTGGGCTGTCTCTATCCAAACAGAAGAGACTGTATAGTTTTCTAATAAATCCATCATATCTTCTGTGTGACTGATTATTATATTATTGATAGTAAATTAATTCCATCAACTGGCTTTTGTGATTATAAGAGCATAGACATATCAGACCACATTTGTTATGTATTATCTGGTAATCTTCAAATAGTAACCCAGTAATGACCCAATGGTTACCATCAAATTTATGGAGCAGATACCATTGTTTTTATTCTACCAATTCTTCATCTATAATCTCTAGTTTGTTTGTTTGTTCATGAGCCTTATACAGCCTACCTTAGGGAACAAATTATTATGTGTACTATAAACATAAACAAAAAGTTGGTGGATAAAAAGTAGAACTAGTTGTTCTTTCGTCATTAAATAAAAGCAAATGCACATAATAAAAAACAAATTTGAATTGCAAAAAGGATGTTAGAATATCAGAATAAATATGACCTTCTCCAGACACATGCAGTCAAACACTCTTTTGAAGCGCTATAGGCTGTTTTATACTGTGATAAATCTGGTAAGTTGTTGGCAAATAAATTTATATAATTCAAAGCAATGCAGTCAGGAAAAAAAATCCAAGAGAAAACAAAAAAATCTCCACAATTTCTACAATTACTGACACATTCATGACTGTTAGTACTGCTAAATTCCGAGACGCTAACATCAGCACGGCAATTAAACACTAAAATAAAAAATTAAAATGAAAAATTCCCATCACAAAAAGAATTAGCTTTGGTTGTCAGATTTGCCTCTTCACTGCAACTGAGAACATTCAGGTTGAAGAATTTTTAAAATCATTTTCTTTGCTACCTCAGTGTGCTTCATTTAATAGTGACAATAAATATGAAAAGAAAAAAAAATAACAGGGTGCTTTTCAAACTTTCGTTTCAGGTACATGAAAACTGCACATATGGAATATTCAGTAAACTCTGAGAAGTTTGCCAGCAAATAAGGTTTTAAGAGTTTTTGCCTCTGAAAGTTGTGCTTCTAACACCAAGTTTTCTGTAGAAAAATTCTCCCAAAAATTTCACTTCGGAATTCCTTCAGTAACATGTCTCTCTGATGTAATGTCTCTGCTGCTACCCAGGACCTGCTGTAGTGATGGATACCTTAGTTTGTCCTGCAGCTTTTCAGCATCACTCTAAACTGGGCCACAGTATTGCAGTCTACCCTGTTTCCATAAAATATATGAAATTATTATTGAGTTTGTTGTCAAAGATATTTCCCAGTATAACAAAACCCCAGATAACTTCAGGAACACTTCATACATATTCCCTGTCTGATTTGAAAAATCTGACATTAATTAGGGCATTTTATGTAACCTTAAAATTTTCACTTTTCAAATGTCACTTGGCTTTGAACATAATATCCCATCTTCTGCTCCCAATCTCTCTTTCCTGGATTTGTTTCCATTTCTGAGTAAAATCATCACACATTGACCTTTTTATCTCCCCTGAAAAATAGAGCAATTGTATGTTTAGATAGCATACAGAGTGTTTGCAAACTGCAGAAAATACTCTATGTGTTTGATGAGATTTGTTGAGCTTTTTGAAATTTTGAATCTGATATTACCTGCCACCAAAGAAGAAAAGTTTCTCTGTGTAGGCTCACTCCTCTTCAGTAGAGCTAAAGTAAAGCTAAGGTTTACATACACTTATCATGGGCATGAATGTTGTGGTAATTTGGGGCCTTTTGTGATTTCTTTGAACTGCTCTTTTTCAAGGGTGGAAGGAATATACAGCATAACTCTTTAGTGACTTCACAAAACACAGCTTACTTTATCTATTCCAAAACTAGTTTTGATGTGTTTTTGGGACCATTGTCCTGTTGGACCATTAACGTGTCCAAATTTCAATCATCTAGCTGTTGATTGGAGGTGAAGTTGAAAAAGTCATCCTTCTTTATCATCCCATCCACTTTGTGCAATGTACCAGTACCACTAGCAGCAAAACAGCTCTAGAGCATGATGCTACCACCACCATGCTTAACAGTATGTACAGTGTTCTTAGGTTTGAAAGTCTAATTTTTACTCTTCCAAACATACCTCTTGTCATTGTGGCCAAATAGCTCAAATTTTGTCTCACCTGACCATAAAACTTTTCTGAGGAAGACATTTGGCTTGTCCATGCGGGTAGCTGCAAATTTCAGTCAAGGTTGAAGGTGTCGATTTTGGAGCAGGGGCTTCTTTCTTGGCTGCCATACTCTCAGTCCATTGCTTCACTGTGGATAGTGATGCTGGTGTTCCAGTGGTTTCCTGTTCATGACTGGTTTGAGCTTTTTTGGTTCCCGGGTTGTTTTCTCTCATCTGAGGATGACTGTTTGGGTCTTCTTTCAGTGCCTTGGAAAAATGGTGACACATCTGAATAATTTGTACGTATGTACAGTTGTTTGAACTGATGATCTTGGAATCTGCAGTTTTTAAAAATGGCTCCAAGAGACCTTTCCAACTTGTGCAAATCTACAGTTCCCTTTCATAGATCTTTAGAGTTAGACTTTCCCATTGTTAAGAATATTGGTGAATTCAATAAGTGCTGCTAAATAAGTCCATTTTATCTTGGCAAAAAGAAACTACCAGTTGTAGTCAACCGTGATCACTAGTGTTAGTGCAAGTTAATGTTCCTTGGTCTTGTCAAGTTTAGACATTGTAGAACCTTCAGTACCACGTATTAAAATATTTAACTGAATGTATGTATATTTTTGAGTCTATATGTACACCTTTGACCTTGTGTGAATTAGAGAAAATCCAAAACACATTCAAATATCCAATTCTTGATTTTTAATATAATTAAAGATGTATGCTGTACAATCATTCCATAACAGTTCAAAGAAATCATTTAAAACTGGAAGGACCATTATGATAAATGAACTTGCTTGGTAATATGTTGTACTAAACTGTCTATCAGATTTAACTAACAGAACACCAGATTGCCACAGCCCACTTTAACTCCTGGCTATCAGTCATCTCTACTACAGAATCAGCTCAGTTTTATGTTCAGGAAGCAGATGCCCCATCTAATTTCTAGATCATGCTTTTTTTTTCTTTTTTTAAAAAAAATAGCATTTAGAGGTGCCTCGGGTGACCCTGAACTTTTCCTCCTCTGCTTGGCTGTCCTTCACTCACCATACATTAATGCCAATTTTGCATGCCATAAACTTTGTGTCTCCTCTTTCCTGTAGTTTGTTTTTTCCTCTCTGTCCTCCAGATATCACTGAGTCCAGAGCTGAACATTCCTAGTCTGCTGTTACTGGCCAAGACAGATCATGTGTTGTTTAAAAGAGAATAAAATGCTGGCTTTCAGCCAAACACATCAGCTATGCAGCCCCTGATGTACATCATTTCCCTTTCTCAGGGTACATAGCTTACAAGCATAACCTTCAGATTTACATTTCCTCACTAAATGATTACATGGAGTAAACATGTCTCATGTGGCAGCGTGAAAAAACACTATAAACGACCTCTCTTTGGCATCACAATATGTCATAACTGAGCCAAAATCATTCCATTGTCTATCAGCAAGAAGAATGACAGTGATTGTAGATGATGATCATGTAACATAATGGACTCATATCTGCAGCAGTGTTATTTTTTTATTCTAATGGCTTTGTTCTTTTTCTGTTTGAAAGATGAAAACTATCAAAAAGTCACTTTGATCAGTGCATGCTACATGCTCCCACATTGTCAGGATTGCTTATGATTCCATTCTAAAAGCACTGCTGGATAAAGATGGTATGGGGTAAGATTGATGGTTAGCTTGTCACGTAGACAGCTAGCTAACTATCTGGAAAGACGTTTCTGAGGTTAGCAGGCTTTGAGTTTCAATACAGTGATTTATTTTGTTTAGAATCACCAGGCTGACAGAGGAGAGAGGACACATGGCTAATCAAAAGTTATGGCACGCTGCTTCAGTTGAAGCATTTGTTTAGTAACTATTAGACTAGAAGTTACGATCCACTTCTCAGCACCGATACCACTACAGAAACTTACTCCACACTGAGCACAAGGCCTAAAAGACGAAGGTCTGATGAGTGAATTGTTTGTCTTTGTGTTCTTGTATAGGACTGAAACATTTTACCACTTATATGTTAAAAATATGCACTCACACTGTAATATATGTGTGTGTGACATATCTAGAAGCTGATCCATTAGAAAAGCCTGTTGAATGAGGAAGCCTATAAATGAGTGTGCTTCTTTGGTGCAGTGACCCCATCCAGTCAGTCTGTGAGGACTTGTGGCTTCTCTTGTTTGTTCTTACAGACGTTGCAGTTGTCTTGATGTCACTTTAGTGATGCTAAATCTGCTTTGGGATTGTAGTACCTGTAGTTTGTAGCATAAGCTTAAATAAATTTATCCATTCCCCCTGACCACTTGCTACAGTTGCTGTCCATGGTGCTGATTAAAAAAATGGAATGATGTTATTGATATTATTGATATTACATGACATTGTTTTTGCACTTACACAGTGTGTGTGAATGTGTGTATGAGTGTATGAGAGAGATAATGTGGGATAATGTGATATGGCATGGCAATAAGAGCTCAAAAATTGGCTTTAATACACAAAGAAAATGTTGAACAACTGAATAGAAATGTGACACACAGTGCTGAAAATTTTTTAAAATCTTTGAACTCTGGTGGACATGACATGTTGTTTTTTAACTCTAGGTCTTTGTACCCATTTGTTAAAGAAAGAAAACCCACAAAGATCACTGAAATATATTTAAACTGACAAAAGTAATAGTAAATAAAAATTTACTGAAAATTAACTTGTGAAAATTAGACACTGCTTTTAAAGTGTGTTTCAACAGAATTGTTTTAAAAAGACAAACTAATAAAATTGGCCATATTTTG
Organism: Pterophyllum scalare; assembly: GCA_024447675.2. NCBI lineage: Eukaryota > Metazoa > Chordata > Actinopteri > Cichliformes > Cichlidae > Pterophyllum > Pterophyllum scalare. The sequence continues at coordinate 25,738 of JAMQGT020000647.1, read as the reverse complement.
TGGGACTTCTGCACCTGTCGACAGGTATTTTGGCCCACTCCTCGTGAGCAAACTGCTCCAGCTGTCTCAGGTTTGAAGGGTACCTTCTCCAGACTGCATGTTTCAGCTCCTTCCACAGATGTCCAAGTAGGATTTAGATCAGGGCTCAGTGAAGGCCACGTTAAGAAGCAGTCCAAGTGTTTTGTTCTGAGCCATTCCTCTGTGTTTTTAGCTGTGTTTTGGGTCATCATCTTGTTGGAGGACAAATGACCTGCGACTGAGACACTGAGCAGCACATTTTGCTCCAGAATCCCTTGATATCTTGGGATTTCATTGTACCAGCACAGATTCAAGAAACCCTGTGTCAGTTGCAGCAAAGCAGCTGCAGAACATAACCGAGCCTCCTCCATGTTTCACAGCAGTGTTCTTTTCTTTGGATGCTTCCTTTTTGCTTCTGTGAACATCGAGTTAATGTGATTTGCCTCTAGTTTTATCTTATCTGTCCAAAGGACTTTCTCCCAGAAGCTTTGTGGCTCAATATGCATTTTGGCAAATTCCAGTCTGGCGTTTTTATGATTTGCTTTCAGCAGTGGTGTCCTTTCCATTAAGTCCATGTGGTCCATATTCTTTTCTATGGGAGTACCATCATTTTGGTCCAGGCAAGTTTCATTAGTTTGGTTTTTTTAAAGATAACTCTGTTGAATCACAGTTCAAAAGCAAAGTTTGATTTTCATGAGTTAACTTTCAGTAAATTTTTATTTATTATTATCTTTGTCAGTATCAAGTGATTTCAGTGACCATTGTGGGTTTTTCTTTTGTTAACAGAAGAGTACCAACAATTTTGCACTGCACAATGGTGTACTTTTAGTCTGATGACAGGATGAAAAACATTGGATATTGGCTTAATTATTTATTATCATAAAGGATATATAGTATGATTTATTAATGTATATAAGAATGTGTGGGTGTGCCTTTATTTGTGTGCCTACCCACATGCACACACCTAATACCCAAGTGGCTGCTTTTATTAATTTTTCTAAGGATTACTTTTTTCCTTTTGAAACATAGGGAAACCGGATTGAGTTACTGGGCGAGGCACATGTACAGTTGCTTGCTGGCTGGAAGAAGGCCTTAACCCTCAGCTAACTGAGTAAGAATAAGGCTGACTCGACAAGATTGTGTCTTCTGTAATTTGACCAAAAATTAAAAGAATACTTAACTATCATCAAGCTGCAGTCACTGTCTATTTTAAGGGAGATATGAAGTAAGAGCAGCAATGACTGTAATTGATTATAAACTGAAAATTATGTAACAGGAATTCTTTGGCTAAAACATTGTTTTTTTGTCACCCATTTGGAAGGCATGGTTGATGTGTAATGGAATGGTTACTTTGTTGCCACAATAGTTTTCAATAAAACAAATTAAATAGAGCAAAGAAAAAAATCTGTGCTTGTTTGGGTTATTTTTTAAAGACTGAAATAGAACTGCAAAATAATTTAAATTCTATGACCTGAATTTATGATGCCACAAATATTAGTTACTTGCTACTTCCCACCTCTGGCTTCAGAATGGTTATTTTCTCTTCATTTACAGAGTCATTGTTGTCACGTGTCTTTGTGGTTGGCATGGCTGTTTAAAAATATCAAAGATGATAAATGTGAATGATTAAACCCTGACCTCTCTAAAACTTTTAAGTATGGTGGGTATGGATGCATATTAAATCATATTTAATGGATGCGTTGATGCAGGAGTTGTTGCATTAAAATAAAAGCCTCTCTTTTGAAAGACTTTCAGGTGCACTTTCACCTCTATTTTGAGGACACAGAGTCCTTCAGGTGGTGTCAGGGTGACTGGCACCACTGGCACGTCCTGTTGTGAATTGTGTTGTTGGAGGGTCATGTCCTCCTTTTCGTCTACAAGCATCTTCCCAGTGAGAATTCCTCTCCCTCTTGTGTGAAGCTGTTAGTGTGCTAATCGCCTCAGCCACACTCCATTATCAAGGTGTAGTGTGCCTCTAGTAAGTGCAGTCCCTCACTTATCACCTGGTCTTTTGGGGATAGTTTAAATAAGCTGATGACGGCTGCAGAAAGCTCTAAAAGAGTTGTGGTCTCCATAATGCATAGACACCAAATTGCTGAATCATTCCTGCTATGGATGCAAACAGTGAGAACATACCAAACATTTTGCTTAGAGTAATCATTTTTGTTTTGTCTCAGTAGACTACATAAGGGATGTGCAACTAAATCCTCAGTCTGTTTAAAAAAGCATGTTCCAAACTGATCTGAAAGCTAAAGTGTCATAGACAAAGTCCCAGTTCTGAATCCTATCTGACCTACCACTTCGCCACACCTCTTACCTTTTATGTGCTCCTGGGTCTGTGGTCATGCAGCCTTTCAACTAGCCCTCCATGTCCTATTTGAAAGGAGACACCAGCTTGATGAGACACCAGCTTGATGTTATCAAGAAAATGTCATAAACTAAATCACATCCATCATTTGGAATGTTGTTTTTCCTTGGAGAGTTCTTTCTTGAAGAGACGAGATTTCATAATCTGTTGTCAGCTGAAAAGATTTTGGACTGTGAATGCACAACCCAACAACCAGCAGAGTGCTGTTCAACAAGTTTATTTACACAAGGTACACACAAAAGTAGCAAAGAGTTCAGCCTGGGGATATCACTAGGGGTTTTTCAGGGTTCAGGTGGCTGTTCTGTCAGGAGAGGAGATAGTAGTCAACAGACGCCAGAGCTAAGGTGAGGTTGATTGTATTAGGGCCTTAATTGGTGTTTTCCTGAGAGGCAACGATGGGAGACTGGGCAAGAGATTGAACCCCAAGTTGCTCTCCAATGCAAACAGCGGAGTATAAGTGTGTGTGAATGTTAGATAGAAAGCATAGAAAGAATAGGTGAATGAAGCATGTTGTATGAAGTGCTGTGAGAGCTCATAATAGAGTAGAAAAGTGCTATATAACAACTAGTTCATTTACCACTCTACAGGTAAGACTAGGCTTCAAAGACAGAGAGGATGAAATATGAGTACAGGTTAAATAGTCAAACACAGTGGGAGCTTAGGTTACCCTGACTACCATGGTGATCAACAATAATCTTTCTGATATAGCTCCCAGCTAGCCCCCCACTATACCCTACTCCAGAGTTACCTAGATTCTAGATTCATGTCTGTCGGCCTTGGCACCCTAGTTCCTCAATCATCATGGTCGAAAGCCCACAAGTCATAAGCCTTCCCACCAGCCTGTTCCAGAGTCTCTGTTTACCAGCCTCTGGTCTGTTATCCTCCTGCCAGTTTCAGCAATACATAGGCTCTGTTTTCTACTGGTTCAGTTAGTCCTTGCTAAGGAGGAAGTGCAGCATTTGGTGAATGTCTACGGGTTCCAGACTTCAGGCAGTCATTGCCTGTAAAGGATTTTCAGGATTAAATTGATTATCTGGTTATTTTTGAGCCTCTATTTTGTAATTTGGGACTGCATAAAAATGGCTTTAATTCCTAAACAGTTAATGCAAAACTTTTATTAAAACCCCTAAATTAAAGCTGAAAGTCTAGCTTCAAAGTCTGCACATGTGATTTAAAATCCACTGTAATGGTGAACAGAGGCAAAACAAGAAAATGTCAGAAAAACATACATTTCTAAGTTATGAAATCTAACAGGTTATCCATTAAGCAATGGTGATTATGTCATATTTACTTCGTTCAGTTACGTATTGCTGCTGAGATCCCCAACATCCGCTCAAGACAACAAACTGTTCTGCTGGAGTTCACTTACAGTTTAATTCAAGTAACAACAACCGCTGTCTCGTGGTCCGAGCTATTGGAATGAGCTGTACAGTCTTCCAGGATTTAACTGCTTAAAATCCTGCACCCACTTTATTCAGATCACTAACATGCACTTCTTATCTAGAGTCTGTGGCATGCCACAGTCTGTGTTAGATGTTACATAAATCCTGATGTATGCAGATGACATGGTCATTTTCACAAATGTGAGCAAGAAGTTCTTAAGTTGTCACTTATAATATTAAATGCTCTAAAGTGGCTTAAATGTTCAGGATTTACACTGAACATTGAGGAATCATATCCAGATATTTATGTTGATGGTCCACATAAATGAAGAATGTGGTGGGTGTTGAATGTTTCAGTGTTATCTCAGATCCTGCACTGAGCTTGAGAAACCATTAAAAAAGATGAAGTTCCTGATAGGAAACCACAGCAAAGAACATTTGAGCAGAACAGATTAGCAAAGGTCTAAGGTTGACTGCTTAGTTAAGTACACATGCTTTCTTGTAAGCAGGACCTGTTCACAGCAGAATAATTAAAGAAGAGTGGTAAGGGTTATCTTTTAAGTTTTTTTCATCTTTTAAGATAAGCATGTAATCAGTAGAACTACATATAACCAGTAGGACTCACCTGGGTTGCTGTAGTTTTCAGAAACCTTTAGTTTTCAGTGAGAACAAAAAGCTGCTTGAGTCATTATGTCCTCTTGGTTTAAGGGTAGTGCTGTGGATGAGGAAACGTACACTGCTACCCTGCACCCTGACTTATTTCCTGTTTTCTGCCCACACAGAAAACACAGGCCCACCATATACTGCTGTCATAAACAGTGTGTGTGTGTGTGTGTGTGTGTGTGTGTGTGTGTGTGTGTGTGTGTGTTTTGGACACGGCTTCTCATTTAGTGTTATTTTTTTCTACATTGTAATTTAATACTGAAGTCCTCCAGCCTATGACGGAAAACATAAGGAATCATGTAGTAAACTGTGCTCTACTCACATGGTCTATAATCACAGGTGTTGACTTCACCTGAGGCTTTAGTTGAAGAGTGGAAGGAATGCTTCGAGGACCTCTTTAATCCCACTGGCATGCCTTCTGTAGTGGAAGAAATGATGGGGATTACTCACTCGTCCCTGAGGGTGAGGTCACTGTGAGAGGTGCTGTAGGAGGACGGGGTGTTGTTGTAGGCTATTCAGCCCCCATACAACCTGGCTGGCAGTAAGCCGAACTCATTTCCTGTGGGTGCTGGACGTTGCCAGGGCTGCCTTTTGTCACCGATTCTGTTCATAATTTTTATGGACAAAATTTCTAGGCATATCCATGTTGTGAAATGCTTCTGGTTTGTTGGGCTCAGAATCTCATCTCTGCTCTTTGTGGATGATGTGGTCCTCTCAGGTGGTCGCCTCCAGCTTGCAGTGGAATTTTAACCTAAGTACCCTACTGTGTGTCTGCTTCCTTTATTCACAGATTGATTGTACTGGCGGTGGTGCCCTAAGGGGGCAGCGACTGCAGACACCCATCTGCCCTATGTTAGTCTTGTGTGTCCTCCTCTTAGATGGTCGTCTGAATGGAATTTCATTGTATGTATAATGACAAAGTTCTATTCTATTCTATGTATATAAACAATAACTTAAGCCATGCTTTTTCCTGTATATTGTCCTCACGTGTGATGCACTTTTGGTGCAGGATGAAACCTTAAAAATGGGATCTTCACCAGCAGAAAGTGCTTGTGAGCAAAAAATAAAAAATAAAAATCACAACAGCCCCTTTCCTATAGGTGGAAAAATGGCCCACATCAACCAATCAAAAAATCATATGAAAGCATTTGGCATTTGGTTGCTGAGGAACAGCTGAAGCTGTGGCAGTGACAGGGCGACCCTGTGATGGCGCCCTCTGTCTGTGGGGGACAGGAACTGTTTTTCGGAGCTCTTCAAATAATTTGTGTGGCATCTTATTGCACCGGAGGCAGTGTCTGCTCTTTAATGTAAATAGTTTTATAAAACTTTGTCTTTGCTAAATTTGTATGTATGTTTTTGAAAATAACAACTTGTATTTGTATTTTGAGTTAGAAAAGAGTTCAGTAAACATGTTTGTTCACTTGGATTGAAAGTGAATAAAAATCATAACTTTTGTTTTCTGATTTTAGGTCCAATGTGTTAAAGCAGTATATCAAAATGAAAAATTAACTGTAGTCTACAGACAAAATTAGTAGAACAACAGTAATCAGAAACTTGTGTATAAGTTTGGTTCATTTTTCATAAATATTCTAATTAATGCAGACTCCATTTCCTGTTTAACATGTTGAGGAAATATTTTTTCCTCATGGGGAGCTGTGGATTTAGTCCTCCATCAGTTACACTGATGAGTGCACTGAGTGGTCCTACTGTGTGTTAACGAGGTAGATTAGGAGTGCAGGTGTGCAGGGGTGGAGTCTTACCTTCTGCAGCTCTAATGGAGGAGGAGGAGGATGAATGCTGCCCTTGCAGACTCACCCACCTGTTGCTGTCTCTGCCTTCATCCACATGTGCAGCTGTTGTTGTCTTCTTAATATTAAACTATTAAATTAAAATAAACTTTATGTATAATCAGTTTTTCACTGTGAACTGCATCAAAGTCAGAATTTTAGCCTGATGCTGATTTAATAAACCTCCATCTTTAATATCACAGCTCCAGACAGCCTGACAGCAGTGACAGGAAGCAGCCAGCAGGTGGCAGCACATCACAGTGAGTGCTGACTGTGAGCCCATCCCCACAGGCTCAGGTTACGTTCAAATGTTTCCTATTAAAGAGGCATTCAGAGGTCATAAAGGGGGCGCACATGTGAAAGCTGATAACTCCTGCTGCTTCATTCTTAATGACATAACCAGCTTATGAGCTCAGAAGTTTCAGCTTCACAGAAACTCAAAAATATAAATGGCAGCAGTGGTTTAAAAAACAGCTTTAAAACTTTATTGATAAAAACACTGAAAACATGCAAACAACAAGAAGAAAACATTCAAACTAATCCAGGAATTCTTGTTGCAGAGATCAAACAGGTCAGGAAACCACTGCAGATGTTCAGCTGAGGAGAATAATTGTTGGAGTTTTGAAAATAATATCTGGCATGATCCAGAATTTCAGCTGCCCCACATTTCGGGTCCTCCTGAGATTTAGATCACAGTCACAGGGCCCTAAAGACCGGTTGGTGAGCCGTGACACAATCAGATTACTCATGCCTACTGGAGGCTGGTGAGGGCTGCTGGAGGCTGGTGAGGGCTGCTGGAGGCTGGTGAGGGCTGCTGGGTAAATTCAGTTGCAATCCCGCTTTAACAGCTTTGCTCACAGACAGAGTGCTGCAGTCAGCTGCAGGTTGCATGGCTGGCATCAGGTTGTCTAAGAGCTCATTTCCTCTCTGACCTTCTGCAAAACTGAGAAAAGTGTGACGCAAACAGGAAATGAAGATGTTTGCCTTCAAAGTCATAGTTGTGCATTTTGAATTGTGGGTTTCAGCAGTAAGACACAACTTTGACTTCAAAGGAAACATATGAAAGAGAATATTTCCTGTGTTTTTGTTTGTCCTGAAGTTTGACTGCAATCATTTATTGGAATAAAAAGCTGGAACATGAGCTGTTCCACAAATCAAAGCACTGTGAAAACAGCTCAGCTCCTCCTCCTTCAGCTTCACAGTAAGTGTTCCAACCAAACTGCTGAAAATGAGCTTTTAATGTGAAGGAGTCCGACAGGGAAGTGAGAATCTCAGCAGAGTGGGTGTGTCTGTGGGTGTGTCTTTGGGTGTGACTGTGGGTATTTCTGTGGGTGTGTCTATAGGTGTGACTGTGGGAGTGTCTGTGGGTGTGTCTGCAGATATGTGCTGTGGTGTGACTGTATGTATATCTGTGGGTGTGTCTGCAGGTATGTCTGTGGGTGTGTCTGTGGGTGTCTGTGCGACTTGGGTGTGTCTGTGGGTGTGTCTCTGTGCGACTGTGGGTGTGTCTGTGGGTGTGTCTGCGGGTATGTCTGTGGGTGTGACCGGGTATTTCTGTGGTTGTGTCTATAGGTGTGACTGTGGGAGTGTCTGTGGGTATGTATGTGGGTGTGTCTGTGGGTTTATGTGCGTGTGTGTGTGCGGGTATGTCTGTGGGTATGTCTCTGTGTGACTGTGGGTGTGTCTGCAGGTATGTCTGAGGGTGTGTCTGCAGGTATGTCTGAGGGTGTGTCTGTGGGTGTGTCTGCAGGTATGTCTGAGGGTGTGTCTGCGGGTGTTCCCAGGCATGTTTCAGTGTAGGACCATCAGGTTGTCACATAATTATTTTAACAGATTCATGTCTCTTGTTTTGTAAAGTACAGTAAACACAAAAATATTTTGATCTGACAGCTCCAAATGTTCTCCACTTAAACCAAAGCTAATAAAAACAGCAGAAATGCAGTGAACTCTGACCTCCTTCACGACAGTCTGAGACTTTCAAACCACATCCTGTGTGTTAACTCAATATTAAGACATGAGCATTAATCCTCAGCTTCAGTTCATATGAGTGGCTTAAACCTGGTGCCACGGCAGTGACCTGTGCACATGACAGCAGCACAGCAACACAACTGTGCAAACAGCACCATGAGTGTGCACAGTCGTGTAAGAGCAGTGCAGCTACACAGTCCCATCAGAGTTCAGCAGTCTCACAGCTTCAGGGAAGAAGCTGTTCCTCAGTCTGGTGTGCATGATGGTGGAGAAGCTGACTCCAACAGTCCCCTGTGTGACCTTCACCACCCTCTGCAGAGCTTTCTTCTCTGCTGCAGAGCAGCTCATGTGCCACACAGTGATGCAGGAGCCCAGGACGCTCTCCACCACACCTCTGTAGGATGAGGAGAGGACTGAGCTTCAGAGTCCACTGCGCCTCAGCCTCTTGAGGAAGTAGAGGCGCTGCACATAGACTCCTAAAGGCCTTCACCACTGGTATTCTGAGAGGTGGTGAGAACTCACAGCAACACCACAGCATGTGGTGCACCAACAGGTGTGACGTCACATTTGGTGTGTGAAACCATCTGAGAGGTCTTCGTCTCAATAGGATCTGATGTTTGTCACAGCCAGGGGTCTGACTGCTGATCTGATACTTGTAATTTTATAAACTTTTTGTGATGGAGGAGGATGAACCTTTGTTGTTGATGCTGTTACTAGGGTAACAGATGTGTGTACTTTTTCAGCACTGGTGTAACATGAGACATTTTGTTTGTGCTGTTCAGCAGCTCGTGTTCCTGATGTGCTTTTTTATATCGTAAAAGGCAAAGGTCGACCTCTCGGGAAATAAGCTTCTCTTGTTCTTACTGAACAAAGAGCGGCTGCACCTCTGGCCCTGTTTGGCCTGATTTTCAGCTGGATCACTCCCCGCACAATAAAGCACACAGAGAGCACATCAGTGCAGAAAGTGCTGCTTTAAAAGTACTGTTAGCGCACAGATTGGGCTAAAAATCCAGGCAGCATTATGAAAAATATTTCTTAGAAACTGTGAGCAGGTTGCAGCAGCTCTGTGGTCGTCTTTCCTGTTGCAGAATATCTATTAGGTGATGCATCAGTTGTTCCAGAAGACCACACATTTACCACAAAGCACAAGACAGACCTGCACTTTGTCACACTGCGTGCTCACTCTCATCAGTGCTGTGAAGTGTTGCTGCACACATGAGCTCAGTGAGAACAGCAGGAGGAAGTAGCTGCTGTGGCTTTACATGCACACATAAATCATACAGAACAGGCTAACACAAAGAATTTTTAATAATTATTTAATGTGTGCGCTCGCTGAAGTGTTTATCAGACTTCTCTGTGGTAAACTAAGGACTCCACATCAGTCACTTTAAACTGAATCTGGTTGGGAGGAAGCAGGCTGAGCTCAGGGTTACACAGAGCAGGAAACAGGAAAGAGGTTATAAAGGTTTACGGTTGTGGTCAGAAGTTTAAGTACACTCTCGTGAGCATGATTGCCAAAGTGATTCTTTCCCAGGGTGGAATTATTGATATTGTCTATATTTACTGAGTTTAAAAACCAGATTTGGGTGCACAGGTTTGAATTTGCATGTCTGATTTTCTCTAATTTGCTGGAATGTCCACAAGCGACCAACCATCGAGAAGAAAGTATCAGGGTCAGTAAGAGGGTTGGTAATACTCCTGTAAGAGGTCACTTTTGACTTGCTGTGACATCAGCTGAATGTGAGAGCACGTCATGGTCTGAGGAGGAACCTGAAAGTTGAGTGTGCAGCTCCAGTTACAGATCTGGACACATCATATGATCTCTGAGGTGAGCAGAAGCGCTTGGAAACCCTGACCCTGCTTTCAATGGTCTCATCCGACTCTCCAAAAACAAGCAAATCTGAGCACTTCATGAAATGTTGGACTTTTCCTTACAGCTCGCTGGTCTGACTCGTTGCTGTTGCAGTAATAATGTCCAGCTGCTCCTTGCTGCTCTCACTCTCCATGTTACCTTGTTGGATGTTGGTCCTCCTGAACACCTTTCTTACCTGAGCCTGAAAGCTCTTACAGAGGAAAAAGTAGACAAGAGGGTCCAGACAGACATTAAAAACCGACACCATGGTGGTCATTTCCATTGTATAGCTCAGCACCGGGCTGGGAGAGTCACTGCTCCACAGAAAAGTGAAGCAAAGTCGAACCAGGTGATAGGGGACAAAGCAAACACAGAAGATGGAGACAAGAACCAACATGTTCCTACGAGACTTCACGAGCTTCACAGAGCCAGAAGAGGTCATCAGCTTCTGCTGTGCCTGGAACACCCTGCGGGAGGTGCTGTAGTAGAAGAAGACCAGGGATATGATGACCAACAGGAAGATGATGGCAGAGAAGATGTGGATGATTGTGAAGAAAAGTCTGATTGATGCACTAAAGAAGGGTTCACAACAGTTGGGAATGGAGGTCAGAGGTTTCTGGGTGATGAAAAACAGGATGGTGTATGAAATAGATGGAGCCAGGAGAAGAACCCAGGTGACCATGGAGATGATGTGGGCAGCTTGTACTGTCTGCAGGATGTGAGTTCCTGAAGGATGAACAATCTTCAGGTACCTGAAGATAGAAATGAAGGGAAGAATTAGACAACTTCACTAATCAGCCAGGGTGATGAGAAATCTGCAGGATGTGCAGGAGATCCATGTTTTAGTGCAGAGCATGTAGTCCGCCCGTTAACTGGGTTTTAACATTGTCATGAACATCAGTGTGAAATCATTAAAGGTGTCTTAGTTGTGTTGATCCTCCTTCCTCCAAGCCTGTCAGGTTGAGCAAGCTGCCACGCCCCTTTGGGGTGGAGTTCTGCTCTTCAGTCAGAACACCTGTGTGCCATTAGTCTCATCAGTCACTGTATAAAGAGACCAGCTGCTGCATCCACTGCCTCCCCAGCATGGTAATCAGGCTCACCCTTGGCTTCTTGTTGCTCTTTGAGTCTCTGGGTTCACCACAGTTTCCTGTGTCCTCAGTGAAGCATCACTGTCTGAAGAGCTCTTGCCCACTTTTGCTACCTTCCTGGTCCATAAACTCGATCCTATCTCAAGACCCTTGCTGGAAACCCTTGATCATCTGTTGCTCATCTCCTCACCCTCTACCGGTCATCCTCTCTTGGATACAACTGGTGCCTCACCCCCACCCCCAGACTCCTTTTCATTGACCACAAGCAAGTTTTCCTGTATACCACATACATTGTGTAATAAAAGAAAGTGGACCACTGGATTTTCTGCTGTCTCCTCTCCTTCTCAGCGGATACTCACTTACTTGGCTCTTAAAGTACCTTCCTGTTCCTCCAATGCCCCATGGGTATCCCCTGAACCCTTTGAGTAAAATAAAATCTATTAAAATGGCCTTTTGTGTTTTATTGGTGCTACATTTGGGTCCAAAAGAATAGCTATTGGTCCTCCAGCTGTGACAAAAGGTTCCTCACCTGTTGGCAGCGATGTACCCCATGAATAAGATGCTGGTGTACATGTTGAGGAACAGGACCGAAGCTCCAAAACTGCAGTAAATCTTTCGAATGATGCCAGAGCTGCTACCATAGTGGGCGATACGGAGTGGCAGGGAGAGGCAGAGCAGGAAGTCAGCAGCTGTCAGGTTCTTCATGTAGAACATCAAGGTCTTTGACGCCTGCTGCTGAGCTCGATTAAAGTAAAACTTCATGACGAAGCCATTGAGGGATAAACCCACCTGAGGAGACACAGAGGATGGAGAGGGCAGGACTTTGGACATGCACCAGGAACCTTAAACCAGTTTCTAACAGAGCACCATCTGAAGATCTGAAACTTACCAGAGACACCAGACTGTAGACCAGCATAAAGAAAGGGTTGGCTGATGTGTCGACAACATCACAGGTCTGGTTGGAAGATGAAGTCATGTTCATTGGGTCAGCCATGTTTCTGGAGCTGAAACATAAATCCCCTTCATTGAGAAACATTGAGATCCACCTTCATAGCACCTCAATAGTCTCTTAGTTTGTTGTGTCAAATCAACATCAGATCAGTTTTAAATATTGTGTTGATATCCTCTACATCTCTCCACCACAGCAGCAATTTTGTGTGTGTGTGTTTGTCATGAAACATACTTGGTATAGTGCATGGATCCTCAAATCCAGGAAGCCACAACAGCACCCCCCCCCCCAAAGCTAGCTAGAGATAGACCCACAAGCCCCAGGCCACCCACAGCCCCCACGGGCACCAAAGACCGAGACCACCCATGTCAATGTCAGCCACGTGCCCAACCAAAGAGGAGGAGGGCAACCCCAGCAGGGTGCGGCCGACCACCCCCACACGAGCCTGGGGAGGGGGACCCAAGAACCACCAGAATCTGAGCGAGGGCTTCTTAAGCTGTCACAAATAATGGAGAAAGTTTCACACTGGCTCAGAGCTTCATGCCTTACACTGATCACTGAGCAAACATTTGGATTTCACCAGGAAGCGTGAACAGAAGTCAAATCCAAATATTTTTGTTGAAGGTCAAAAAATATCCAACATAGTGGGTGCTGAATGTTTCAAACGAAGCAAAGCTAAACACACTGCACAAAGACAAGGACCAGCAAAATAAAACAGGAAGTGACAGCAGCCACACAGACCTGACATGGGGAAACATGGGGAAGCCTGAAAACAGAAGCGTGAACAACCGCAAACAGAACTCAGAAACAGAAGAGAGAATTCTGGGTGATCGACCAGTACCACTGTGTTTTCCTAAGGAAATACCAAATGTTGAGTTTCCGTAGCCTCATTTTATATTCACAGCATTACAATTGTTCTCCTCAGCTGTTTGTGTAACCTCACTGAGAACAGATGAGCAGAGCTTTGATGGACTCCGTAAATGCATTTTGTGGAAGAGACCCCTGTGTGCAGCAGAGGAAGTCCTGAATATGATGTGTTAACAGAGATCGGTCATGAAGAACCTCATATGTGAGTGTACGGCTGAGATTCAGTACATGTGGTACCAAGGACTCCCCTCGGCCTTTGTCAGTAACAAATTTGTAGTATTAATATTAGATCCACATCTTGAACACTGGCAGAGGCCAGCTGTGGTGCTGAGCAGCTGTGTGGAGACAATAATGAGTGTTTCTGTTCCCGCTGTCAGGAGCTGCTGAAAGTAATCTTTTAAGTTAAGCATGAAATCAGTGGAACTACAAAATACGTGGTGATGAGCAGTCAGCAGGACTCACCTGTGTTTCTGCAGTTTTCAGTGAGCAGGAAAAGCTGTCTGAGTCATGTTTAATGGCATCGCTGCAGCTCAGGAAGCGCACCGTGATCACACTGCTGCCCTGCACTCTGACTCATTTCCTGTTTGTTTCACTGCTAAACAGGGGGAACAACTTTGATGTATATTCTTAGCTCACGCAGCACGGTGGTGGTCTGGGTTTGAATCCACCTTGGCCTTTCTGGGTGGAGTTTGCATGTTCCTCGGGTTCTCTGGTTTCCTCCCACAGTCCAAAGACATGCAGTTACTGGGGTCAGGTTAACAGGTGATTCTAAATTGCCCACAGGTGTAAATGTGAGTTGCCTGTCTCTCTGTGTTGGCCCTGCGACAGGCTGGAAACCTGTACAGGGTGTACCCTGCCTCTCACCCTATGACAGCTGAGATAGGCTCCAACCCCCCCACCCTACCTCCCACTCCCCACCCCCCATCCCCCAACCCTGAAGAGGATGAGCAGAAGAGAATGAAGAAAATTATATTCTGCTATACAATAAAGATCCTCTGTGTCACTCACTTGCCAGAGTCATAATGTGTTCCACGTCAACTTCCTAGGTTGATATTTTAATATGTTATTCATATTGCATTAACCATGGTGAATTTGTGCAGATATGTTCTGTAATTTCAGTGGAATCCTTAAATGGCCTTAGATGAATTTCACTGCCAGGTAGAGTGGTTAAGGCAGAAGATGAAGTGAGCTATCAAGGACACACGTTAATGACTTTTTAAAATATCATATAACCACACTGGATCGAGTTCAGAATTATCAATTTATAATTACAATTATACAGTCCTATAACTTAACCCTGGGTTTATTTATTCTAATTTTCTGCACGCATGTTAGCCACATCCATCCATCCATCCATCTCTTGTGTTTATTCTGACGGCTCAGAATAGACGGCTCACTCGACCGTGGTGTAAATCCGCTGGTAGTTCACTGCGGACAGGTCGTCGATCTTGTTCGGCAGCAAGTTCACCTCCGGTTCTCTGTTAGCCGAGCCTTTAGCTTAGCCCTGGCCTTGCAGCCCCTGGGTCTCCTCCTGACCTCTGCCGGAATGGGAGCCAGCAGCTTCTCTCTGGAGAATGGCTCCAGTTTGAGTTTTAGAGTTACAAACATCAATGGGATATGAGTGAAAAGAGTGATCCATAGGATATGAAAGAGTAAAGTGGGGAAAGAGGTCTGAAAACACTAAGTACTACAGAGTTACTGGAAAGGCAGCCGTCTCCCACAGCGCTGCAGGTAAGATTTGTGATTGCAGCAGCATTTATTGATGCAAACACAACAGGGCATTTCCATCCTGCTCCTGATTCACACTCAGCATCAGTCAAGTTCAAGTTCAAGTGGGTTTATTCGTCTTTCAACAATATAAACTGATAAAGTAAGACGAAACAATGTGTCACCGTGGATCCAGCTGTTTTACATACAGTGTAGATATTTCTAAACACAGTTCACATAGTGCAGTTTTTACTTAAGGTAGAGACCTTAAGACAAACAAGGGTGAGACACAATATGTAGGAGTTAACATACTGCTGTCATAAGTTAAGGCACTGGTTATTATAGTTTAACACTGTCAGTTAAGTGCAGGAGTGTGCTTCAGTTCAGTGTGAGGCTTTGCTGTTCAGCAGTCTGACTGCTTGGGAGAAGAAACTCTTCACCATTCTGGAGGTGTGGCCTGCTATGCTGGCACACCTTTTTCCTGATGGCAGTAGGGAAACAAGTCCATGGATGGGTGTGTTGTGTCCTTAATGCTCGTGGCTTTGCACAGACATTGGGTGTTATTGATGTCAGAGAGGGTGGGAAGAGAGGTCCCGGTGATCTTTTCGGCCGTTCTCACAATCCGCTGCAGGGCCTTCCTTTCAGCAGTGCTGCAGTTCCCAAATCATACTGTGATGGCACTGCTGAGGATACTCTCAATAGTTCCTCTGTTGTCAGGATAGGGGAGGGGAGGTGGGATTTCTGGAGCTTACACAGGAAATGAATGAATGAATGATACTTTATTGATCCCACAATGGGGAAAATTATACATTCCAGAACATGCATCAAAGAAAACAATCATAGAAACAGGGAAGATAAATGTCTGCATCCTTGCAGAGGCGCTGCCGTTTTAAATAGAAGATAGAAACACAGCAAACAGTGGGGTAAGGGAGGAGAAAAAAGCATCTCATACTGTGCCCCGTACCAGGGCAGTATATGAGGTTAAAAAAGTCTCTGCATAGCATAAGCACATAAAGCATGGGGGGGCTCAGGCGGGGTGGAGGAAGGGAGTGAGCTGGTGGAGGTGAGTGGGTTCAGAGTTACTGTGTAGCTGGCCCAGCTTTTCCTCAACTAAACAGTCCTGATGAAGGAGGAATATTCATCAGCAAACGCTTGCGAGGAGTACCAGTTCACACAGATCACAAGACGGGATGGAGCCGGGAAAGAGCATCTGTTTACGTAACTCCAGGAGAGAATGAGATTCCCAGCTATCCAAGGCCAGGCAGGGGGGCCAAATTCCAGATTATACAGTTGTTTAGGTACAGGAAGTCACTGATAATTTACTGATTGCCTTGAGTCTTACTGAAACCTCTCAATGGCAAATTACAATCAGCTGAATTCTCTTAGTTCTTCCTCGCCCAGCAGAACAGACACTTCGCCAAGATTAAACCATTTCGTCCACATTCACGACTGAACTGGCCTACAAGACACAAGACTTGCTTCCAGCTTCCTGTTCAGCTCCAGCAGATTCTGAGTGTGTAATGCTCTGCAGATACTTTCATATTGACCAGGCAGTCTTGTCAAGGCCTGAACGGCTGCCCAGGCTTTCTGAATTTCCAGATAAGTCAGGTACCCTCCAAGTCCAATCAGAAAGTATCCTGTTATCAATAAGCCAGATATGTAAGCATGTTCCACATCTTCAATGGACAGAGTCTTTCCTAGGCTTTCTTAGTGATGTGTGTTCGTAGTCCATGAGAAGTTGTCGGTTATATGGATGCCCAGAAACTGTGGACAATCTCAACTGGGAGGTCATCAATGATAAGTGGGGTGTTTGCCTGCAGGTCGCCTGAAATCAATGATTTGCTCCTTTGCTTTGTCCACACTGAGGGACAGGTTGTTTTCAGCACACCAGCTGCCGAGCTGTGACACCTCCTCTCTGTGCAAGGCCTTATTGTTCTCACTAATCAACCCCACCACTGTTGTGTCATCAGCAAATTTGATGTCTGGCTACACAGTCATGGGTTAGGAGTGTGAACAGCAGAGGACTGAGCAGGCAGCCTTGGGGAACTCCTGTGTTCAGCGTGATGATGCTGGAGATCCTGTTTCCTATTTTGACTGTCTGTGGTCTTCCTGCCAGGAAGTCTAGGACCCAGTTGCAGAGGGTGGTGTTCAAACCCAGCTGGGCTAGTTTCCCTTCCAGCTGGAGGGGCAAGATTGTGTTGAATGCTGAGCTGAAGTCTATGAACAGCATTCTGGCATAAGTGTCTCTTTTGTCCAGGTGGGTGAGGACAATGTGAACAGTGAACAGTCACATGTAATCACAGGAGTGGCCTCAGTGGTGTTTCCAGTGGAAATGTAGAGTACCTGCTGAACACCTACAAAATGCTGCTGCAAGGCTTCTCACCAGGTCTCCTAAAAGGCCCCACGCAACCCCGATTTTGGCTTCCTTACACTGGCTCCCGATAAGGTTCAGGGGACAATAGAGAAAGAATAGTTGAACTGTGATGAGAATAGTCTGGTTCCCATATATCTGTAATTCCATTGCTCATATATTCTACTCTGCTATATATTAAAACTCTTGTTAACTGTACACGTTTTTGAGCATTTCTCTTTTCCATAAACCAACTCGGGAGAGATTCACCTGGAGGAAGAGGTAAATCTCAACAATTTCTGGGGGCTCCTCCGGGAAGGAAAGGAGAAGCTCAATTGGACAACACAGATTTGTGATCATGTTCACAGAGCACAACAATGACTCAGCCTGGGCACAATTAAAAGGTAAGCAGAAACCTTTTTCATAAAATTCTGCAAATTGAAGAAACCAAATTGTAGTCAAAAGTTGTGCACAGTGAACGAAGCTAAATTGTAAGAAGATTATATGACCAAACTTAAGGGTATAAAAGGTGAAAGGTATAAAAAGGATAAAGTGTGTAATAAAAAGGAAATAGGGGTTTCAGTCCCCATAAACGTCTAGGTCCTCAATGAGTAGGTTACAGGGTGGCGTCCCCGTAAACCATGATGTCCAAGGAGCATTGGTAAAAGGGTAGGGTGTGGCAACCCCCAGCCAGATCCTGACGAGGCTGGTACAGATGCTGGGTTTGAGGCCCAGGGACTTCAGGACCCCTGAATTACTATTTTGGGTTAGAGGCCCGGGGAATTCAGGACCCCCGAATCACTATTTTTAGGTTTGAGGCCTGTGGGGTAGTTCAGGACCCCTGAATAACTAAGCATTAAAGTAGTAAAAGGAATATAAAAGGACTGACAACACTGCGTTTTAAAAGAGGGTGAAAACTTCAAAAATATCTGGTAATGTAAAATTATTCTTGCGTAAATTTCCAAGTACAGATATGAAGCTGAAAGCTAAGTTTAAAGGAGAAACCTCTCCATCTTAATGAAGTCAAAGGTGATGTTTGGCTCAGATAGTTTGTTTTCTGACAACAGAGGGTCAGAAAATTTATGAAGCAATCCCAAAATTAGGGAGAGAAAAAGTCTATAACAATGATGTATATGAGAGAAACTGGTGGATGCTTGAATGTGTGTGTGTGTGAATCTGAATACTCATATGTGTGCGCATTTGTGTTTTCATGTGTGTGGATCAGAGAAATAGGAAATAAGGACAAAATATTGTGAGATTAATTGACTTTGCATTTGTATGGTGTTTGTTGTTTAAATAGAGTTTAGAGAAATAGGAATTTTCCAGTGGTTTTATTAGTTGTTTTAAAGCTTTGGTGTGTGTGCGATATGTGTTTGTGGTGCAGGGAGAGATAGACAGAGTTTGTGTGTGAGTATGTGTCTGTGTGAATTTAACCTTGTCAGAGACAGAGGAGACAGAATTTGTGTGTATGGATGAGACTGATAGATCTTTTCTTCTTAGTTTATTTCCATTAATTTGGTCAGAGATGGTTGATGATCAGGGAGAGGGTCAGTCTCATCCTAACAGGAGCCTGAACAACTCCAGTGGGGCTGCAGGAGACTGGACTCTGATCAGTGGATAATCAATAAAGAAACTCTGCTGCGGTACAAGGTGATTCAAGATCTCCTGAACAGACTGATCAGCTCCAAAGGCTCAAAGAAAAGGCTCCTGGTTCCCCATGATGCTCGAGAAGGAGGCCAACATCTCACAAACAGGTGACCTGAGAGCTCTTGACCCATGACCTTTGTGTACAAGCCCAGGGAGAGGGTCACTGACAAACTGATAACAAATGCTGATTTTTTTCAGGTCAAGGTTTTACATTTTCCCTTTTCACATGTTAGCAACCTGACGTTTATAAGGATACATTTTATCTGCTATAGTTATGCTTTTGGGTACAGACCCTTACAGAATAAATATGACTTCAGTCCACTTGATTGTAGGATTGTTGATCCTTTTTAAGATATTTTATTTGCCCAGATTTTCACATATAATGGATTCAGATTTGAACAAATATCACAGCTCCAGACAGCCTGACAGCAGTGACAGGAAGCAGCCAGCAGGTGGCAGCACATCACAGTGAGTGCTGACTGTGAGCCCACCCCCACAGGCTCAGGTTACGTTCAAATGTTTCCTATTAAAGAGGCACTCAGAGGTCATAAAGGGGGCGCACATGTGAAAGCTGATATCCTGCTGCTTCATTCTTAATGACATAACCAGCTTATGAGCTCAGAAGTTTCAGCTTCACAGAAACTCAAAAATATAAATGACAGCAGCAGTTTTGCAGAGAGCAAACAGGTCAGGAAACCACATCTGAAGTGAGAGTGCGACACACAGTCCCGAAGTTATTAATAACACATCACTGAGAGCAAAAGCGAATAAAAACAAAGCTGCAGAAACAGGAGGGCAGTGAACTCTGACCTCTGGTGTCGGAGTCGAAGCAAATCACAGAGACTGCTTCAAAGTTTTCTCTGTGAGCAGATGTTGATCTGCAGACTTTCAAACCGTTTCACCAAGAAGTGGTCAAACATCCAGGCAGCAAGCTTAGCAAAAGTGTGGTCCAGGAGCAGCTTAGGGACATGTAACCAAATCTTAGTGTGTGGATACATTTGAGTGTGTGTGGATTAGAGAAAACATGCTGTACAGTCAGTGCACCCTGGAAAAGGAGCAGTCCACATCATCAAAGCTCCAAATGATCCTGATATTCATGCTCATGATGAGACATGGAAGCATGTGGGCACAAACACACAGCTCATACTCTGATGGTCTCCTCCTCTTGAAGAAGATCCCTGCTGTGAAAGGTCAAAACACTCCTGATGGAGATGAAGGAAGTTCATCTGAAGCAGAGCAGTGAGCGACTGCTGGGCTGCTTCACAACACGCTGAAACCACCAGAGGAACGCATCAGCTGATCAACATGTCAGGATGCACCACAAGATACACCTGAGGAACTCCATGAACCGGAGACATGATCAGATTCTAATAAACGCTGAGAGTTTTACACTCACTGTGTGCGTCCAATAACACCATCATCATCATCACCTGCTGCTGCTGCTGCTGTGTCTCTGATGAAGGTGCACTTCCACCTGTAGCCTCATTAACACTAGAACTAGTCATTCTGACCTCCATACACATCATCTATGATCAATAAAGCCTTCCTGGCTCTGTGATGTCAGGATAGGTAATAAGAACAAATATCAGGAGACTAACAGGAATTATGATCAATGTTCAGATGTAGTGTAACACATGTACAGACACACAAACTGCATTTATTGAGTTTGGGACGTAGCAACACTTTAACCCATTCTTCTCCAAGGAATCCATGAACAAGGAAGTGGGAACAAACTGCACACACTGATTTCTATGATGCACGTGGATCAACACAGCTGATCTCCACCTTCACACTCCACCTTCACCTGTCCTCTTCTGCTGCTGCTCCTGTGTGACCAGCTTTTACAGTCGGCTCAAAGGTACCAAACCAACATGAGCCCTGAGCCGCTGTCAGCCGCTGAGTAACATTAATAACCTTCAGATTTTATTTCACTACTGAGCCCTCTTCCTGTTTTCCGCTGTAGTTTGTCTTTCAAAATAAGAGCATAGCCTTCCAAAGTCTCAGGTTCTCCCACAGATTAAAGTTCATAAACATTTACAGAAGGAATAAATGTGAAGAGTCAAACATGTCTGACCATCTGAGGCTCATTTACACCCATCACCGTCTGCACTCACGGACACTTCCTCTTAGACCGAAAGATAAGGTTCCTCTGAGCGTCACACCCGCTGTGTGTTCGCTCGGTGAGCGGAGGGTTTACCGGGACTTCGTGGCGGTTTGAGCGCTTTAAAGGAGGATGAAGACGTGGGTGGTGCTCCTGCTCCTCCTGAACGGTAAGAAGCTCCGTGTGAGCCTGTTTCACCTGCAGCAGGTGAGGCGCAGCGCGCTCCTCTGACTTCATGGAAAACACCGAGTTTATGACGGGGGGGGGGACAGACCCGGACTAACCAGCTGCAGTCAAAGATCGACCCCCCCCCCGCCTGCAGAGCTCAGTAACTGCGCTAAAGCAGATTAAGCGGTGACGCTGTTTTTACACACTTCGACTGTAAACGTCAGTTATTATAATCCCAATCTCTCTCTGTGCTTTTGGACAGAACAGCAAACTCTAAAAGTATGGGGTTAGGGTTAGGGTTAGGGTTAGTATGGGGTCACATCACTGTCAGAGAGAATGAATGCGCAGGAGTCTAAGGTCGTAAATGTGGGTCCATGACCGCGCATGGATGTAAGATTTGGAACTTATACATACATGTGAGGTCAGAGGTTTTTATATATTTTTATGTGTATATATATATATATATATATATATATATATATATATGTATGTGTGTGTGTGTGTGTGTGTATGTATATATATATATATATATATATATATATATATATATATATATATATATTATATATATATGTATATATATATATATATATATATATATATATATGTATATATAATATATATATATGTATGTATATATATATAATATAATATGTATATGTATATATATAATATGTATATATATATGTATATATTTATATGTATATATATATAGTGTGACAAACATGCAAACATGCAAAAAAACAGGAAATGAGGAAGGGGGCAAACACTTTTTCACACCACTGTAGATTTTCTGATTATTTAATGTTGTCTTTTTCTGTTCTGTATGTTTTGGAGAAATTCTCAGCCAACACCATCTTTATGATAACATGAACTTTATTAACATAACGTCTGACAAACGCTCCGGCACGTTTGGGAGAGGAAGGCCAATCCTTTGTCCTCTTAGTCTCTGTCCCAGAACAATTCCTGTCTTATTTAGGTTCTAACATCTGGTTTACGATGTATGGCATGTCACCTATAGGCTGGCTGGAAACAGTTTCAGGGGACTCAGAGAGCCCCTGGTATGCATACATTACCTTATATGGTCAAAGAGGAAGAAGGGGATTTTTCAGATAGTGTCTCAGCTAAGAAGGCCTCAACTATAATGCATCTCTTACAGTGAAAAAAACCATACAGGTGCTGGTCATAAAACTAGAATATGATGAAAAAACCAATATAAAAAAAAATACAAAAAAAGGATTTTTAGAAATGTTGGCCAACTGAAAAGTATGAACATAAAAGTATGAGCATGTGCAGCACTCAGTACTTAGTCGGGGCTCCTTTTGCCTGGATTACTGCAGCAGTGCGGCGTGGCATGGAGTCCATCAGTCTGTGGCTCTGCTCAGGTGTTATGAGAGCCCAGGTTGCTCTGATAGTGGCCTTCAGCTCTTCTGAATTGTTGGCTCTGGTGTATCCCATCTTCCTCTTCACAATAGCCCATAGATCTTCTATGGGGTTAAGGTCAGGAGAGTTTGCTGGCCAATTAAGAACAGGGATCCCATGGACCTTAAAGCAGCTACTGGGAGCTTTGGCACTGTGTGCAGGTGCCAAGTCCTGTTGGAAAATGAAATCTGCATCTCCATCTCCTTCCTGCTCCATCAGCAGCAGGAAGCATGAAGTGCTCTAAAACTTCCTGGTAGACGGCCGCGTTGACCTTGGACCTCAGAAAACACAGCGGACCACCAGCAGCAGATGACATGGCACCCCAAACCATCACTGACTGTGAAAACTTTACAGTGGACCTCAGCCAGCGTGGATTCTGTGCCTCTCCACTCTCCCTCCACACTCTGGGACCTTGATCTCCAAAGGAAATGCCAAACTGACTTTGATCAGAGAACATAACTTTGGAGCACTCAGCAGCAGTCCAGTCCTTTTTGTCTTTAGCCCAGGCGAGACGCTTCTGACGCCGTCTCTTGTTCAGGAGTGTCTCGACACGAGGACTGCGACAGCTGAAACCCATGTCTGCATACGTCTGTGGGTGGTGGTTCTTGAAGCACTGACTCCAACTTTGTGAGTCTCCCCCACATTTTTGAATGGGTTCTCTTTCAAACCTCACTCAGTATCTCACCATGGGAAGCGCCCTCTGACGTGACCAACTAGGGAAGCTCCACTACCACCACGTTTGTCCTAGACAGACCACTCACTTCAAGACACGGGGTCCCCCAACCCCCTTATAACAGACCCCTGGCCCCACACCAGGCATTCTCGCTTTCTTCCCCCGTGAAGATCATTATAAGCTCCTCAGCGGTCCTGGACCAGGACTATCCACTTAACTGTTTGCCGACGCAGCTGTAAATATATATTTGTGTCTTAGCAGTTGTTGCGTTGCTGCAAATCCGCGCGTTCTAAGGAGCACGTCAAGTAGCTCTTGTTCTGTGAAGCTACTGCTAGCTGTCAAAGTGAAGCATTAGTATTATGTCTACCACTGGATCCTCTCAGGGAACACTGGTGGCAGCGGGGTTAAGGATGCCACGTCCCACCGTGGCCCAGCCACTTGTGGGTTGACCATCTCGGGGAAAGATCCCTTCTGCATCGCCTGTATGTGTGTGAAGCACACACAGGCATCGCTGACAGACCCCGACACCTGCGAGCACTGCCGTGCCACGCCCGGTAGAATCTGGGAGTGGCGCCTGCACGTGTGTGTGTGTGTGTGTGTGTGTGTGTGTATGTATAAATATTGTGATATGATTTATTTTAACTCCTGGTAATAAAGCAGAAAGTCAAAGTTTCAGTTTGTATTTTTTTTGTGTGTGTCCTCAGTTTCCCAGCATGCACTGCCTGTGGTGGTGGAGGTGAATAAGGAGGAAAGGTCTGTCCTGCTGCCCTGTCAGTACTCAGGTGTTATCCCTGTGGACCCCTCAGTGATGTGGACTCGTAATGATCCTGATCCCAAATCTGTGCACCTACAACGAGACGGAGGAGATGATCTTAGAGGGCAAAACCAGCGTTACAGAAACCGCACATCACTGAGGCCTGATGCTCTGGACTCTGGAGACTACAGCCTCACTCTGAGGAAACCCACCATAGCTGACAGTGGCAACTACACCTGCTCCATCACTGATGGAAGAGTACACCTGAGACTGAGAGACATACAGCTGCAGGTCAAAGGTCAGCAACAAACCCAAACACCTGCTGTACTTACAGATCAAAGTCACCATTACAGACAAAGGTCAGAGGTCAAACTAAAGGGTAGTGTTTCCTATATTGCTCTGACACATTTAGCGCAGACCTGAGTGGAAACAGCAGAAAAGAGGATCTGACTGCTCTGATCTGTGGAGGTTTTACTGCATGTGGAGCATCAGATTCACTGCAGTTACACTGGAGACACAGTAAAACATGGAGCTTACTGACGGGATTCATTAGGACTTTAACATTGTCTTCTCTCTCCCACAGTCTGTGTGTAGTTGTTGTGTGTCTGTGTGCGCTCCTGTTCTCTTTCCCCTTCACCCCAACCAGACTCTCAGATGTCTGCCCCTCCCTGATCCTGGATCTGCTGGAGGGTTCTTCCTGTTAAAAGGGAGTTCATAAGCATAAACAGATCAAATTAACTTTTACTTTCATTTAGTCTCAAATGCTGTGTCAGATATTACTGTAAAGTGTTATTAAACATAGAAAAGAGGGTTTTGAAGAAGCTTCATAACATTGCACGAAAAGAGGGATCTTCGACCCCGTATACCGACGCGAGCACCGCTAGTACACGACAGCTATAAACGGCTTACGGGGCAGAGCATTTGCGTTTGCCTGAGTCGGTTGCTGTTCTTTACGTACCAGCATAAGCAGCAGGGGGTAAAGGTGTGGGGAGCCAGCCGGCGGAGGTGTTAATGACTCTACTTTACATATGAATCAGGGTTATTATAGTTAACGAAAAGTTTGGCGCTTGCAGGGAACAGACTCCTCATTCCCAGCATCATTCCTACCTGCTGAGCGCTGTGCTGGAAGATGTGTTGTCCACACATCCACTGTGGGTTTAAGCAGGAACACTGAGAAGGTGACTGTTGTTCTGCCACTCTGCACAGTGGCTGAGATCGAGATCTAGATTTAGTATGGCACACTGGTGAGTCCTTGATTTGCATTTGCATGACTCACAGGAACCTCCTTTACATATGAAAGCCTGCCCTAGACCTGAGGAGAGGGGGGAGCTGGGGGAACACTGACACAGAAAGTCCACGGCAGCTCCCGGCAGTTCCCTACAGTTTACCTGTTCTTACCAAAGCCTCCTGCTGAGAGCCCTAAAGCTCAAGGGACACGGCAATATTACACATTAGTAACTGTTTAATATTACATGTTAGTAACTGTTTAATATTACATGTTAGTAACTGTTTAATATTACATGTTGTAACTGTCAGTAACTGTTTAATATTACATGTTAGTAACTGTTTAATATTACATGTTAGTAACTGTTTAATATTACATGTTAGTAACTGGTTTCAGATATTACATGTTAGTAACTGTTTAATATTACATGTTAGTAACTGTTTAATATTACATGTTAGTAACTGTTTGATATTACATGTTAGTAACTGTTTAATATTACATGTTAGTAACTGTTTAATATTACATGTTAGTAACTGTTTGATATTACATGTTAGTAACTGTTTCATATTACATGTTAGTAACTGTTCAATATTACATGTTAGTAACTGTTTAATATTACATGTCAGTAACTGTTTAATATTACATGTCAGTAACTGTTTCATATTACATGTTAGTAACTGTTCAATATTACATGTTAGTAACTGTTTAATATTACATGTTAGTAACTGTTCAATATTACATGTTAGTAA